>SNQJ01S0033077.1:43372-83409 GCA_010110895.2 Picea sitchensis | reverse complement strand
ACATGATGATCTTTCACCACGTGTCCTATGGAACCAACAGTCCAGATCTTGTCGTGATTTTGACACTTCACAGACCTTCTTTATGCCTGTTCAATAGTCCACAATTCTTGGTGATCTAACGATCCAAATCTTTTCATGAATTCTCATATCGTGAGTTTGAACCTCTTTCCTTTGAATTTCATGACCTGCAAAACTTCGAAATGGAGTCTTTGTGGTGCTCTGATGTTTCGCCACGTGTCCTCTTAATCCAACAATCCATGACTGTCCTCGATGGACGGCCAGGATTCCTTCACAGTTTTGGAGAGTTGGATGACTCTTGGACTTATCCGCCTTGTACCTTCACCATATCTAATGGCTATTGATCCTTCGTAGATACCCCAGATCCTACAACCCAGATCTTCTCACGATTTCGTGATGGTTCTCCCTGATCCAACGATGGTCAGATCTTACGCTCAGATCTGACGCCTCAGATCTGTCCTCCTTTTCTGCGCGTTCTTCTTGTTTACAATCAAATCTGGCAGTCCTCCTTCTTTCAAGAATTTAATTGGGATCCAATGATCTCTGATGCTTCTCCTCCTGAGCTTAGGCACTGCAATCGACTCTGCGTGAATTACTCCTGAGCTTACTTTGTTCCTTTTTTTCATCGATGCTTACTCTGATCTTGTCATCAATGACCTGCCTACAATCCTTTGCATGTTTACTTCCATCTTTGTTGATGTACTTTCCATCAATGACAAGCATACATTATATGTAAAACATGCCAACAGGAAGCTATAGGAAATCCTTCCATGATCCCTTCCCTAAGAGGAACAAGTTTCTTCAAAGGAAAGCTAGTAAGCCTATGTGGAAGGCTCACCCGAACACCTATGACTGTCAATGGAACTTTGACAAAGGAATACTTTGAGATCCTTAAATTTGTTGAAGACAACACCTCGTTTACCATGCTCATAGGAAAACCCTGGATTGATAGAGAATAGGCCAGACGAAGAGAAGAAGAGAAAGTTTTGGAACAGAAGAAGAAAGAGTTAAAAGACTTTATGACCAGAAGGATCACGCACTTGATTGAAGAACAAAAGAGCAGATCACAGATATTTAATATTAGTACCCCCAATGTCGAAGCTAAGAGAACACTTGAGGATCCACAAAAGATCGAGTTACCTATTTTTGATACAGAAGAAGTATTATAAGGGAACCCTAAGAAAGATTTTCCACAGCATGAAGTAACTAAGACCACAAAAGATAAACATCAGAATGGTAAAAGAATTACTGAGATGAAACTCACTGGGAAGAAGGCTAGGAAGTTAAGAAAGAAAAGGGCTAATACTGTAAGGTTACAAGAGGTTCTAGAGGACACTTTGCAGCAAGAAGAATTTTAGAATTGGAGCTTCGCCGAGATATTAGAACAACAACATGGAGTACTTCACCGTGACAAAGAAATATAGTCGTTGGAACCGATATACCCATTCGAGCGCCACTTCAAACGGATCGAAAAGCAGTTATGGGTTACCACTAGACCATTGGATAGCACCAGAACAAAGTTAATGAAGGCCCCATGTCCATTGCAAGAAGACCTTTGCTGAGATTGCCTACTTACCCTGTCGCACCATACACCGAGAATAGTTTTTGCTAACTGAGAATCTGAGCACGAACCCTGAGATCATTGCCTTACTATTCACTGTCGTCTTTGAATTCCTTTTGCACCCGAGCCAGCTGACCCAAGTTTGTATGTCGATTGAGCTCAACGTTGCTGAGAAAATTGTTGAATAACTTCTAATTGATTTAATGGCTGAGAGAGTCATGTCAGAACACGGAATGTCTATAGGTGTACAGGCATTGTCCTCAGACGTACTTCTAGCTTCCCCCTCCACTACTCGAGCAGGACCATCCTGAACGCCTTCGGAAAGATGATCTAACCTCGGAAACGACTTTTCCACTGTGAAGATGATCCCAAGCATCTTGCCTAAATATATCCCACCACTAAGCAGACCAATGAGTCAAGATTTTGTACCCAGAGACTTTGATTATGTTGTAGTCACTGCGTACCTCCCGAAATGGGTGCGCACAGTTCATGCTGACCAAGAGAAGCTCACCACGTTGAAATTCAATGATTTTAACCTTGGAGATCGTAAGGTATACACTATGTTATCCCCACACAAGTATTTGACTATTACAAAAGGAAAGAACCCCAAGATTGTACCACAACAATGGACCCATAACCTTGCGCAGTCAACCCTCCTCAACGTAATGAAGATTCCACATTTCGAGAGGCATCAGGAAGTAAATGCCTGTGTTCGACTGTTGTTGTCCTGCTACCATGGAGGATACCTATGGTTGGACCGGCACATCACTGTGGATCCAATTTTGATCAATCGGATCACTGGGCTAAGCATGCAGGGCCCTGACCCATAGGACTTTTACCCTGGAAAGATCGTAGATTGTGCTCTCGCTCAATGAATAAAAGACACATATGGTGATCTGGAGAAAGGAACGCGAGGTTACAAGGTAGCCTCCATTGAGAGTGTAGCAGTACGCTTTGGTTTCCAGCTAATCGCAGGAAAGTTAGTCTAAAAAAACAGACCTACACAGGTGACCGGATTTGTAGTTGACCTCGCACGAAAGTGTGCGGAGGGACTACAAATGAACTGGGTGAAATACCTTATAAATCATCTAGAACTTGACTGTAGACAAGTGCAGGACCAAGGGTATGAGTTCCACTTTAGCTGGTTGCTCATACTCATCACCTTCATCGCATGGGAACTACTCGAGGGAGCCATGTTTCCGGATATCGAACCCTTCGAACCCCTGGCCGCGAAGTTCTGTACGTTGTGGTACTCCAACGAAATGAACAAACAGTGGCAGTCCAATGTCATCTTCCATGCGTACTACGCTCAGCTGAGGAATTTCATTCAATCTACACCACGCATTACACCCAATTCTCTTCATAGGTTTCAATCTTTGATGAAATTCAGCGCAGATCGTCACTTCACCTACATCACAACGCATGCAGACGAGCACAAACAATAACTCCAGTCATATTACAAGATGACAGAAGATGACCTGGAGGAGATTACCAAGGAATGGTCAGCAGACCTCCTTATTGCAGCAGACCCCACAGAGATGTCCGACGTAGATATCCCTGAAGCTATGTCGGATACACCAAGACTGCACAAGACTAAGAAGGATGTGGAAGTTCAAGATATCCACAGCACATCCATGAATACTGCTTCGCTCTCACCTGCGAAGGAAGGTGATGATGAAGAACTAGGGGCACAAAAGTTGAACAGAGAAAAGGTGAGGTTACCCCACCTAGGGACGAGGCAGATCCCTCCAAGAAAAGGAAGATTACCCCACCGAGGCCCTCATCCAGAAAGAAAACTAAGGCCACCTGGACCACGCTTAATACTACGCTTACCCCGGATGATTTTGACTTCTTAATTTCTGCGTTGAATGATGTTTCATTAGAGCTCGCGGAAAAGCAAGAAGCAAAGTAGGAGGAGCTATTCTATCAGATCATGGGCGAATTCAAAGAAGTGCAACAGGCACTTCAGTCCAGCCAAGCAGTTTCTACAGCACTGTTAACAATGGAAATATCAGGAACAGGCGATGAGCCCACACAGTTATGCCAAATCGCCGAGAAAGTCGAAGATCGCCTTCGACGAGCTCAAGAAGACATAGTGAAAGCCACCCAGGCTTTGGTGCAAGCATAGAGAGCACATGAAGAGAAACAGAGAAAGGCAGAACAAGAGCAGCTTGACTTACAAACAAAACGGGAGGAGGAAAAAGCCTAGTTACAGTAGAGCAAGGACCAGTTGCTAGTAGAGTAACTTGAAACACAAGAAAGCGTTCACAAGGCACTGCGCTCTGTGATGATCATAGAAGTGAAGATGGAAGATCATCTTCCACAGCAGGTGACCCAACTGGAAGAAGTAATCTAGAAAATTCAATAGCGCATCATGGATCTGGAGCTCCTCACCGTGCCTGAAACACCCCAAGCGATAAGAGATCTATCAGAGGCCACTGCTCGAAGTGTAGTCGACCGATTAAAAAATTTGGCTTCGAAATGTAGGCAGCTAAGCATCAGAAGTGCCTAGACATATGAAACCTTCGCAGAGAATACATAATTGCAGACATTAGAGGCACAACTCCATGAAGCAAAGTAGCATGCATATGTGCTACAAGCGTAGCTGAAGTCCGTGACCCCAATCGAAAGAATGAAGAGGTTCGCAGAGCAATGCACAGCCCAACAACAAGTACAAATGCTGCAAATTAAAGTAATGGATGTCTCTCAATGACTTCAACCACTCCAAGAGAAGGCATGCCAATTGTTCTCCGAACTAGAAAGCCAGGGAGATGAACTCGAACAGGGTGTCATCACTATAGAACAACGCCTGGAAGGACCACTCAATGACACAGTAATCTAGTAATTTACTGAACAAGAGGTTGTCGCACTGCAGCAGGTCAAAGCTGCTCGAGCCAAGGTCGAGGCGTTTGAAGTGGAATTGCTCAGACCTGACTGACTCGGGATGAGTCATAGGTGAGTGTTGGGGGCCTGTTGGCCCTTGACCAAGTTTTGAAGAGTACTTGGTCATACTTGACCACTTTTGGGACTGCGACAACTTGCCAAGGAAGGAGCGCAGCGCGAAGCAAAAAATAAGGAAGCAAGACCTATTTTGGGGTCCATTTTAGGTTTTTGGGTTAATGTAACAGGAAAGGGATGTCGGYGCATGGGTTTACCCACGTTTAGGCYCATTTTGTAATCTATAAATAAGTAATGTAGATAGTAATATAAGGAGGATATAGTAATGTAGTACATCTATGTCATGTATGAATGAAAGCTTAGTGCTAGTAATTGGATCTGTGTGATCGGATGTATCTTAGAGTGYTATGTGCATGAGATCGGAGAGCTAAGTGCAGGTTGTTATAGTCTAATACTGAAGAGAAAGGAAGAAGGATCTAGCGAGCTGCGCAGATCTTCTGTCCTATGAAAAGTAAGGGTCATTAGAACTCTGTGATGTAACTTCTTGACAAAGATAATATAAAGAAGACTTTGTGGACGTAGCCCCAGGGTGGGGGTGAACCACGGTAACTATGTGTATAGTGTTTTTTGCTTCGCTCTTGTGTATTTATCTCTTTCTTGGCTAATTTCTTGATGTGATTAAGTAGATCTAGTTACGCTCTGTGTTGTTGATGAATGAATGAACATTAGATCTGATATATGAGATGCTTAGTTCTTGATCTGTTGAATCTAACCTATATTTCTGTGGATAAGTATTGAATCATTCTTAGTATAAGTATTCACTACGATTCTTTGTGCCTTCTGTGAAGTATATTAATGAATGTATGTTAAGGAACAACTGATGCTAAGTGCGTTGTAAGAAAGATAATCATGGATATGTGTCCCAGCTAAGGTTGTAGACACCTGAGTCTTACAACCACCCCTCCCTCTACCTTGGGTAAGACTTCATCTGCTTCACAGGTGTTGCCGAAAGGGTCGGTAGTTAGGTCTTTGTCGGTGCGCTCTTGAGTGTTGAACCCTGGGTCTGCCCCTATGCCAACAAACAATGATTGGAAGGACCAGTGTTGGCACATGGGTAGACTTAGGGTTCAACGCTTCAACAATGCACCAACAAAACCCAAAATACCGACCCTTTCGTCAACAACTGCGAAGTAGATAAAGTCTCACCCGAGGTAGAGGCAGGGGTGGTTGCATGACTGAAATGTCTGCAACCTTGATGGGACACAGATCTATGATTATACCACTTAACAAAGCACTTAGAAATTAACATTCATCAATAATTAACCCTTATTCAAATCGCAAATCCAAACCCTAATTACAGAACAACACAGTATTCTACCAGATCTAACACATCTAAGCACTTAGCACATGGAAAAAGATCAGATATAGAATTTATTCACATCATTTAAGCACTAAGATATCATACTAGATTCACCTAAACATTCATTATTGCACTTGAGCTTAAATTATATACACAAGACAATAAACAGAATGCATAAAGCAACCATAACACATGATATACGTGGTTCACCCCAATGTGGGGCTACGTCCACCAACTCTTATCTTGTTTATTATCTTCTCTCAATCTTCTACAAGAAGAGAGAATCAAAACCCTACTCCACAGAGGACAGGAGATTTGCACGCACCTTGCCAAATCCTCCTTCCCCGAGCTAGGTTTAAGCACAAAGCCTTCTTACTATATATACACAAGCTTCTTACAATCACTTGCACTTAGCTCTGCAAGTCCTTAACACATAGCATGCACAAAGCATCCACAGATATTCTCACTTAGCACATTTGTGTCTTCCTACATCACCTATATATCTATTTATACATTACAAAATGGGCCCAAACATGGGTAAACCCATGGGCTGACATCCCATACCCATTACATAAACCCTAATCCCAAAACTATCCTAAAAAGGGATCGAGATCCTGCGATCTCCGCTTTGACTTGTGCTCTACCTTTGAATAACCTATCGAAGCCCCAAAAGAGGTCAAACATGACCAAGGATCTCCAAAACTTGGTCAAGGGCCAACACCCAGTGACCGAGAAAGTTATTCAGGAGTTCATCGAGCAGGAGGCTCTGGTGAAGCAGCAGGTAGAAGTAGCTCAAGCCAAGCTTGAGGCCTTTGAAGCAAAGTTGCCCAGATCAGAGTGACTCGAGATGAGTCACAAGTGAGTGTTGGGGGCATGTTGTCCCTCGACCAAGTTTTGGAGAAACTTGGTCATGTTTGACCATTTTTGGGACTTCGACAGGTTGGTCGAAGACAAAGCGCCAGGCGAAGCAGAGATCGCGAGATCTAGTCCCCTTTTGTGGTATTTTTGTGTTTAGGGTTTATGTAATGGGCATGGGATGTCGTCCCATGGGTCTTACCCATGTTTATTCCCCTTTTGTAATATATAAATAGATAGCTAGGCGATGTAAGAAGAGTCGGTTGTAAGCCAGTGAGCTAAGTGAAAATAGTTGTAAATGCTCTGTGCATACTGTGTGGCTTTGTGCATGTAAGAGGATTGAAGGAAGATAATAAAGAAGACAAAGAGTTGGTGGGCGTAGCCCCACGTTGGGGGTGAACCACGTATATCATGTGTTATGGTGCTTTGTGCTATGTTTTTCATGTGGTTGTGTATTTATTTGCTTAGTTCTTATAATGGATGAATGTTTAATGCTTAGTGATATGAATGAATGCTAGATCTGATCTATTTATATATGCTAAGTGCTTGGATGTGCTAGATCTTGTCGAATAATGCGTTGTTCTGTAATTAAGGTTTTACCTATGATGTGAATAAGGGTTAAAGACTAATGAATGTTAACTAATAAGTGCTTTGTTAAAGCATTGTAATCACAGATCTGTGTCCCAGCTAGTTTGTAGACACTTGAGTCCTGCAACCCCCCTGCCTCTACCTTAGGTGCGACTTCATCTGCTTCGCAAGTGTTGCCGAAAGGGCCAGTATTTAGGGTTTTGTTGGTGCGTTGTTGAAGCGTTGAACCCTGGGTCTTCCCCTATGCCAACACTCATCCTTGATGAAAGAAACATACTTCAACAGTTCTAAGAATATCCTTTCATACTCATCTATTGTCATACTTGCAAGCTTGAGTTCAAAGAAATCCTTCATTTTATTATCATATTATTGTTTGGTTAAGTACTTATTTTGAAAGCACCTTTTGAATTCCCTCCAAGTAACCTTGTTCTCATCAATGTGTTGCACCTGTACAAATTGGTACCACCACATTGATGCTTTTCCTTTCAGTTGATGGATGGAAATTCTTCCTTCTGCTTGTGAGGAGTAGTTATGTAACTGGAAGTACTTCCTCATTCCCAATATCCATTTCTCTGCATCATCATCCTTCTTGTGCTCACCATCAAATGTAGGTGGTTTGATTTTATTCATTTCTCCCTATATCCCATCCACCCTAGACCCTCTCTTATGCTTCCTGACAAGAGATGGACTTGAAATACTATGTTCCCTCCAATTTGAATGCCTTAGGGAGTGATGGTGATGCCTCCTAACACTTCTTTTTCTCCTCCTCTCATCATGGGATCTGTGACTCCTTGATTTTCTTGACTTGGTCTCCTTATCCATATTCCTCTCTATTTTGTCTAAGATCTGCATTAACTTGATGTTGAATCCTTCTTGCTTCTCTTTGGCTTTCATAAGACTCTCGTTATCAGCTTTATAATTATGAACATCCATTTTCATACTTTTTATGGTCTCTACCAAGTTCATGCTTTCCTCCTTGTTTTCTCCATATCCATTTCAATTTGTACCTTCATTGCCCATACAGACATACATTCCTCTAATCTCATCTTCATGGTTGTAATCCCTCTATGCATATTCCATTCCTTCCATGTTTCTGAAATATGTGTTGATCTTGTTCTGATCTAAATGGTGTTACTCTACAAAATGTGTAGGAAACAATATTTGTTAGACTAAGTAATTTAACAAAATCATGAAAATTATGTACAATTATGTTCCAATAATGCATTTGAATTATTTCTTCTGGTTCCTTATGAAATTAACTACCTAGATCAATTTTTTGGGTGGATATATGGATTCCTCTATCCAATACCTTTACAAAACACACACTTTGGGAACATTATTTTTGGGTAGCTAAAAACATTGTTTAGGACCTCAAAAATTCCCTGCAAAAACATAACCTTCAAAAACACAAAAAAAATCACAGAAAATCATTAGTTTTCTGTTGTTGTAGTCCACCAAATCGAATTTGTGTGCACCAGTTCTAAATTATACACCCATACTTAGCATGTGAAATTTATACATGTGCAATGCCAAAATGTAGTGCATGTATCACGTACCCATATCCAGTGTGCACAATTTTTGTGTCGCACACCCATATCTAGTGTGCAAAACGTTTATGTCACACACCAATATTATGTGTGCATTGCAAGCTCCACACCACACCATGCCAAGGTTCAGTGTGCTCACACTGCGCACCAATACTCCCTATGTACCACCAATTCTACTTCCATGTGGCATGAATATTTAATGTGCATGCACCACACACTAATAGTGCACACGCACCAAAAAATTTGCATTGTGCTCTGCCAGCGCTCAATGTGCGTGCCTTGCACACCAATATTATGCATGTGCCACAAGCTCTACATTGTTTGATTCCAAATTCTAGTGCGCTCACCTGTGCACCAATATCATGTGTGCGCGAACAATACTGCATCGCATAGTGCCACGATTTAATGTGCATACCTCATGCACCATTATTTTCTACACACCACCAACTCTGCACTGCGCAATGCCAAATTTTAGTGCGGACAACTACGCATCACCAAATCTGCACCGCACAATGTCAAATTTTGGTGTGCACAGCCATGCACCATTATTTTTCTGTGCATCACCCATTTGCACTGTGCAACAACAAATTTTTTTATTTTTTTTAACTAAAACGGTTATGAATTTTATTAATTGGAAAATCCAACTGGCCGCAGCCTTACAACCTTACAAAATCCTTCTACCTTCTACATTCTTTTACAAGCTATTGTCCTTTTCAAGGAATACAAATTTTTACTGGGTCTCCATTGTTTATGCTAAGTTCTCCTTGGGCCAAGAGGCATCCTTTGTTGGCTAATTTGTCTGCTTCTTTGTTTGAGTCTCTGAGTATATGATAACAGTTGAAGGAGGTGAAGTCTTTTAAAATGTGTCTTAACCTTTGCAGATTCTTGTTTAGGCCAGCATCGTTAAACTGTCCTCTCGAATGTATCATTTTGATCAAGATTTTGGAGTCTCCAAATTCTTGTAGCTCCCGATGTCCTCTTTCCTTGGCTATCTGGCAGACTTTTATCAAACTCGGGATTTCTACTTGGTTGTTGGTTCGATATCCGAGTCCCCAACAAAAGGTTTCAAGTATTTTCTCTTCACTGGAGTAAATCATTCCTCCAGCTCCTGCTGTCCCAGGGTTTCCCTTGGAGGCCCCATCGAAGAAGACTGAAGTTATTCCTTGCTTCTGCCACCAACTCTAGAATATGTCGTGATTATCTCTCAGCCTCCATTTTGTTTCAAGATGGGATTTTTCAGTGCTATGGACCCGAAGGTTCAACACGGAGGTGCCAAGCCACTTATTTTCCTCCTGTTGCAGCGAGGTGTCGATTTTGTGGTTTTGAGAGCTCAAAGTTTCTAGGAGGAGGCCTTTTGCTTTCGCTGCTACCATATTGGGGGTCCACTCTGTGTTGTTGAAAATTTGCTCATTTCTTGCAAGCCAAAGCTTCCAACACATGTACTTGGGGATGGAGATCCAGACTTTGGCCCATAATGTTTTCAAAGAGAGCGAAGGGTAACTATCCTTCCAAGTTGTGAATAGATCCACTACTGAGATGTTGGTGGGGGCAGCGACCTTAAGGCCATGGAGGATGAGCTGCCAGACTTTGTTTGCGTAATGGCAGTCTACAAACAAGTGATCCGAGGTTTCCATGGCTTCTCTGCATAAAGAACATCTATGTGGACCGACAATATTTCTTTTCAATAAATTTTCACCAGTCAAAATATTTTTGTGCATTAGTGTCCAGAAGAAGAAATTTACCTTCGGGATCGCCATTGAGTCCCATACCTCCAACCAAAACGTTGCCGAGTGTGGTTTTTTTTTCTGTTGTTGTAGCAGTGCATAGCCTTTAGCTGCTGAATATGTTCCTGTGGGTCCCCAAACCCAAATGTCTTTTTCTGTCTTATGCACAGGAGCTGCCTCTTGAAGCTCTGCTTTGAGCATTTCAAGTTGTTGGAGGAGGCGATCTGGGACGTTGTCGAATTGCCAATCTGACTAGGAGCCATCTTCATCCCACTTTGATATGTCATTGATGCTTTGCATTCCTCTATGCTCAAGAAAATCGCGAATTTCAGTCAAGCTGGCGTTTAAATCAAGGGGCGGATTCCCCATTATCTGATCTGTCCAGAGATTGGTTCGTTTGCCATTGCCAGGGACACGGTACAGATTTTGGGTGAAAAATCGCACCCCTTTGATACACAACTGCCATAGCAGCGTGGTCTTCCTACTCGTGGCGTTTTGAAGGTTTCTGATTTTGGCATTTGGAATATATCTATGTATTAACATTTTGCTGACAGGGTGAGTGGGGTCGCTATGCATCTTCCACAGGATTTTGCAACCAAAAGCTGTGTTGACAAGAGATGGATCTCGAATCTATAGCCCACCTTCTCTCAAAGGCTGCTTTACTGTCTCCCAACTAACCAAGTGAAACTTTCATCGATTCCCTTTTTCACCATGCCACAAGAAGTCTCTCAGCAGTTTGTTGATCTACCCATCTATTGATTTAGGTGCCAGGAGGTAGGACGCTTGATAGATCGGCAGTGAGGAGATGACTGCTTTTATCAGGGTTAATTTGCCTCCATGGGTGAGCCAGTGTCCTCCCCAGGCATCGATTTTTCCTTTGATTTTTGTTAAAACTCCTTCCCACAGGTTGACTTTKTTTATTCCCAATGATAATGGTAGCCCAAGGTACTGTATMTTTTCCCATTTTGAATGCCCTTTGAACCCCAATGTGCATGTTATCTTTTGTGTTTCGTGTTCTGCTACATTCCAACTGTAGACAACACTTTTCCTTTCACTTATCAAAGCTCCAGACACCTTTCAGTAAGATTGAAGGGTGCCCTTGAATGAAGAGGCTACTCTATTTGAGGCTCCTCCTAGCATGAGAGAGTCATCCGCAAACAGAGCATGATTTATAGGTTTAATATTCTTCGTTATTTTCAAGCCTGGGGCTACTCCTATTATCCTTTCCTACTCCAACTTCCTGCTGAGGGTATCTGCCATTAAAATGTACAGAAATGGAGAGAGGGGGAAGCCTTGCCTCAACCCCCTCATAGATTTGAAGAAATCTGTTGGTCTGTCGTTTACCAAAGGGGCTATCCATGGGCTATGTGTACAGGCTTGTATCAGTTTTACAAACTCTTGTTCAAATCTAAATGAAAGAAGCACTTGATATAGGAAGGACAACTTTACTCTGTCGAAGGCATTTGCCATGTCTAGCTTAATCAACATGCCTTTCTCTTTTCTGAGATTGTTGGAGTGCATAGCTTCCTGAACTTGGATTACATTGTCCAAGATGTGTCTCCGTTTGATGAATCCTCCTTGCGATTCTAAGATGAGCTTGCCTAGCAGAGGTTTTATTCTGTTTGCAAGGAGTTTTGCAATTATCTTATAAGAGGCATTACATAGGGAGATTGTCCTGAATCTATCGAAGGAGTTAGGGTTTGTTTCTTTCGGGATTAGTGCAAGGAAAGTAGAATTGGTGCTGCCTCCTATTTTTTCTTTCTGTAAGAATCCTTTTATCATTCTGATGAGGTCAGATTTGATTATATTCCAGCAGATCTTGTAAAAATGGATAGTGAACCCATCTGGTCCTGGGGCTTTGTCAGGATCCATGGACCAGATGATTTTGTTGATTTCTTCTTCGTTGGTTGGGCTCACTAGTGTTGTGTTGTCTTATTTTGTGACAAAGGCAGGGATGTTCGTGAGGAATTCCTTATAGCCTTCTTCATTGTCATCATTCTCTTTACTGTAAAGTTGATGGACATGTGAGACAGGCGGCCTTTATTTGGTCTATTCCTTTGCAAAGCTTCCCATCGTTGGTTGTGATCTCGGAGATGTGGTTCCTGGAGAGGCGGGCTTTAAATTGATGATGGAAGTAGGATGTATTTCTGTCACCAGCTTCCAGCCAAAGGCTACGGGATTTTAGTCTCCAGTATTCTTCTTCATTTCTGAAGGAGTGGTAAGTTTTACATTGGGCTGCTTGCTCCTTTTCCAGATCTGTTTTGGCAATATCTATTGTTTCCATTTCATTTTGTAGCTTTCCCAATTGTTGCACTAACTCCTTTCTTTGGGTATTAGGATTGCTCTCCAGGAGTTTGCTCCATTCCTTGAGGGATTTTTTTGTTATTTTTAATTTTTGTTCCCAAACAAAGTTGGGAGAGCTAGTAACTGAGGTAGACCATGCCAGTCGGACCGTCTCCGCAAAGCCACTCTTTATTTTCCACAATGGGCTGAATCTGAACGGAATTGGGCCTAGTTTTTATTCTTCCTCTAGCAAAAGCAGGATGGGATTGTGGTCTGAGGTAGGCTTGGGGAGGATGGCAGTGGAGATTAGCTTCCTTTCCAATAGCAAGGTGCTTTGGACCAAAAACCTATCCAGTCTGGCAGATATGTGATCCTCCCCTGTCCTGTTGTTGGTCCAGGTGTATAGCCCTTTGCATGGTTTAAAATCCATTAGGTCCCACTGTTGTATCATGTCTTCTACTACATAAATCATTTGGTCCTTGCTGGACCTTCCTCCCCTCTCTTCTTTTCCATTCATGACTAGGTTAAGGTCTCCAGCAATGATTATGTTGTTTGGGGAATTTTGTTCTAGAAACTCATTTAAAGTTTTCCAACATTCTTTCTTTTCAGAGTGCAAAGTCGGTACATATAAATTGAATAATGCAATGGTTAAATTACTTGGTGTGTGCTTCAGCTCTGTAAATCTCCAATGCTGAGTGTTGTAGGAGTTGACGAGGCTGAACTGTTCTTCCTTCCACAGTGTTGCTATACCTCCGGAGGAGCCCCTTGCGCTGATTGCTTTCCCTGTGTTTTTATGCCATTTGTTTTTGCTAATATCTAGAAGGGCTTCCCCTTCGATTCTTGTCTCTTGGAGCATGAGGATGTTTGCTGGTTCCACTTTCATCAGATCCTTGACCGCTTCAATTTTCGCTGAGTTCCCCAGACCTCTGCAGTTCCAAGAGACGATTTTCATTACTTGTTGTTGAGGGTGGTTAGGCCTCCTCCTTTTAGAGACCTTATTCTTGTGTTTCTGTCGATTGACATTTCTATGGTAGGCTGGCTTCCTTGGGTCTTTTGTCTTTCTGCCTCTTCCTCCCTTGCTTCTTTGCGAGACTTCCTTCCTGCTCTTTTAGTTGGCCTTTCTAGGATCTCATCCTCCGAGGAGCTTGATGGATCTAGTACTTTCTTTCTGGCTATGTCCACATATGAGGGAGAGGGGGCTACTTCCAGGATTCCTGCCGTTTGCCCAAGTTCCCCTGTGTCTTTCCCATTTGGAGGGGGGCTTGGTTGTTCCCTGTTGTCCGTGATTGTTTCTGGTTCTTCTGCGTCCTTGTTGGGATTTTTTGTTTGAGGTCCTAGTTGCGGCGAGGGGTTGGAGATCCCGTCGATTTTCTCTTGCTCTAATTGCCCGGGATTGCCATTCTTCATTGTTCCTTTGCTTCTGGATTTTTCTGTCCCTGTTTTCTGGACTGCGATCCACTGATTTGCTTTCGCGTTCTCACTCTCTTCTGCATTCTTTTTTTGCAGTGCCTTGCGAAGTGGTCGTAGCCATGGTAGTGCCAGAATTTGAAGGGTAGATACTCATAATCTAGCTCCTGAATATGCATCCAGTCTGTAGAAGTGAGTTTGATTACCTCTGGTAATCGCACTTCCAAGTTGACCTCCATGTAGATCCTTGCACATGAGTACTGGTCTTTTCTCGCTGCTTGGTCTATGTACCTTCTGAGCATATTGTCGATTGCATGCAATGATTTTTTATTCCAGCAGTGTAAAGGGAGATGAGGTAGATGAACCCACACTGGGACGGAAGAGGGCACATCCTGAGCTGGGTCGAAATCCTGGGTCCATTTGTTCAGATATAACCCCTGTGGCCCCATGAAGTACAGGTCGTTTCTAAAGATGAGATTTTTGTCTTCAGGGTTTTCGAAGATGAGTACAAAGTATCCTTTCCCTACAAAATGACTCTTTATTCCTTCTGAGATGAGAGGGTTCCAGTTCCTCTGCACCCAAGCTTCGACAGATTTGGGAGAGGGCCAAAGCCCGATGAATTACTCGATAAGTCCTATGTCTGCTAGATTGATTATCGTTCTGCAAGTTTCTTCCAGAGGTAATTCAACGCTTGGGATGCATTCCAGTTTCTTCACGAATTTTTGTTGTGCTACTGACGGCGGTCTCTTGGAGGCTTTGGTGACAAGCTTCTTGAAGGCATCGATTCTGGCAAAGGGGGAGGGGTAGGGATGGCGCCCCCACCAGTGTCCATGGCTGGGGAGACCCTGTTCGCTGCACTGTGCATGCGTTAGGTCACATCCTCACGCCCCTTCTCGCTCCGATCTATTCACTTGGACAATAGAGAATCTTACTATGGCAGTACAACAACAAATTTTAGTGTGCACATCCGCGCACCATTATTTTTCCATGCTTAGCTGATTTTTGCATAATTCCAACTCATGAACTTCGTATTCGTCTCTGGCCCATAAAATTCTAGTGTTAAATGAGAAGCTCTTTAGTTAAACTTCACACTACCATTTTTTTTTATCCTATAAACCCAATTTGATCTTTGCATAGGAATTTTGACCTTTTCCCATCAAATTTCTCCATAATCTTGTTGCAGAAATTGGGTATTTTGCCCAATTTCACGAAATTTTTCCTTGGGCACCATGGAAGTTCTTTAAACTAAAACATTTGGCTAACTACAGGCCCAAATTTCTCCATTAGAAATTGAAATTGCTTATTTTTTAATTTATGGGCTCGATTCTACACATTATCCATGAGATTTCTCCCAATTTTACTACTATAATTTAATCAAACAAGTTGCAGACATACTCCAGAAATTAATTCTCTGTGAATTTTTGCTTCAACATTCTACTAACTCGGCCCATTCAGGCTCATTGTTGAAAACTAATTCAACAAATTCATGAAAATTATGTACAATTATATTCTAATAATGCATCTGAATTATTTCTTTTGGCTTCTTATGAAATTAACTTCCCAGATCAATTTTTTGGGTGGATATCTAGATTCCTCTATCCAATACCTTTCCAATGAATACTCCCTTTCTCAATTCTGAGTCTTGAGAAAAAATTTATAGTCATTTGAATATTACAAAAGAATTCCTTTTGTTCACACCTTAACCAGGTGCAAATCTGAACTGTATTTATGATTCTGTGTACCTTCTCTTTTGGATTTTTGACAAGATCCCAGCTGGGTTCCTTCATCATCATAATTTGGACAATTTGTTCAAGTTTCACCTCTTTCTAGGTTTTGGTCTGCTAGATATAGCCTGCTAATGTTTCAGGCCAATTAGTATTTTTTTTTTCCCTGAATGCTACAAGTATCTTTTATGCCCTCTTAAAAAATTTCAACATGCCTAGTATTTTAACTTATCTCCATGAATGTGTTCAATGGTTCAATATATTTCCATAGACTACTCTTGTGCCTCAATCTGATTCCAGAGCAAGAAGTTATGGCCTTCAAAAGTTAACTCGGGCTTAAAATTTACTCTCCATTGTTCGGGTTGTAAGTCACTCATCCTAACTTTGTTTGATGATTGGGATACACCATTAGAAATCTATCTTCGAGATATTTTGTTTAAGGTAAAAAACACATACTTTGATCTCATTGTTTTTTAGTAGATAAAAACATTGTTTAGGGCCTCAAAAATGCCCTACAAAAACGTAACCTTCAAAAATACAAAAAAAAACACGAAAAATCACTAGTTTTTTGTTGTTGTAGTCCGCCAAATCGACTTTGTGTGCACCAGTTCTAAATTATACACACATACTTAGCATGCGCAAGTTCTACATGTGCAACGCCAAAATGTAGCGCATGCATCACATACCCATATCCAGTGTGCACAATTTTTGTGTCGCACGCCCATATCTAGTGCGCACAACTTTTGTGTCACACACCAATATTATGCGTGCATTGCAAGCTCTACACCACACCATGCCAAGGTTTAGTGTGCTCACATCGTGCACCAATACTCCTTGTGCACCAAAAATTATACTTTCATGCAGCGTGAATATTTAATGCACACACACCATGCACTAACATTGCACACGCACCAACAAATTTGCATTGTGCTCTACCAGCACTCAATGCGCACACCTTGTGCACCAGTATTATGCACCTAACTCTCTTCATTGTGTGATGCCAAATTTTAGTGCACTCACCCGCACATGAATATCATGCACACGCCACCAATTTTTCATCGCATAGTGCCACAATTTAATGTGCATACCCCGTGCACCAATATTTTTTGTGCATCACCAGCTCCGCACTGCACAACACCAAATTTTAGTGTGCACATCTGCGCATCACCAACTCTACACCACACATGCCAAATTTTAATTTTTACACTCATGCACCATTATTTTTCCGCGCATAACCCACTTTGCACCATGCAACACCAAATTTTAGTGCGCAAATCCACGCACCATTATTTTTCCACACTTAGCTGATTTTTCCATAATTTTGACTCGTGAACTTCGTATTCATCTCTGGCCCATAAAAGTCTAGTGTTGAATAAGAATCTCTTTAGTTAAACTTCACACTGCCATTTTTTTAATCTTGTAAACCCAATTTGATCTTTGCATAGGAATTTTGACCTTTTTCCCGTCGAATTTCTCCATAATTTTGTTGCAGAAATTGGGGCTTTTCCCAATTTCACCAAATTTTGTCCTAGGCACCATGGATGTTCTTTAAACTAAAAAAATTGGCCAACTACTATTATAACCTTAATTTTCACCAGGCATGCTTACCTGGCATCAGGCCATCTCAGATTCCTTCTTTGCCAAAACACTGCTAAACAACTCTTCTTAAAAACCCCTTTTATAAAGACCCACGTGCCCTGCTCCATGACTGCATGCGTGTACATGCTAGCTGACCCAAGACAGCCCGTGTGTACCTACAAAAGCACGGAAAAAGGAAAGTTGTTGATGGAACACACAACTTTGGGT
Organism: Picea sitchensis; assembly: GCA_010110895.2. Lineage (NCBI taxonomy): Eukaryota > Viridiplantae > Streptophyta > Pinopsida > Pinales > Pinaceae > Picea > Picea sitchensis. The sequence goes on along the minus strand of SNQJ01S0033077.1, from coordinate 65,638 downwards.
AAGTTAACTAAACCTTTTGGCCATGCATGGCCGGTCACTCGACCAAATACCTAGCTTCTTCTAGCCTATAAAAGAAGGGTTAGGGGTCCCATTTGAAAGGAGAATCATAGTAAAGAAACTATACTTGATTAAGCATTCCCTTTGTCCTAACCTTTAGCCATCCTTGTGCAAAGAGAAGTATAGAGAAAAGCAGTTGGAAGACAGTGGAAGAAGAGCCCAGGACCAAGATCGAGGAGCAGTAGCTGACTTTATCATTGTAAGGTATCATTGCGAAGTTAATAAAAGAATTGCTTTTCCCGTCCCGCCATATGAGATTGTCATTATTGGAATATTGATTGTATGATTGATTAAATATCTAACCCGTTAGTTCATAGATCAAATGCATGTGGAGTTATTTGTTTGTCTTTAGTGAATGCAGGTCAGCATTGGGAGGAGAGATGCAGTCAAAGAATGACCAAGCACAAAAAGGGATCAACATCAAACATGAAGAATAAGGTACGTCAACTTAATCTCTTGAGCCTTGTATTTACATATAAGTAATGGGGGTCTAGGCATGGGATGATGGTAAAAAGTAAGAATCTTTAGGTTATTTTTGCATGCATGATAAAACCCTTAATGCTAGTCTGTAGGAGGGATTTCCCACCCACAACAATTACAGGTCCAAATTTCCCCATTAGAAATTGAAATTACTTATTTTTTAATTTATGGGATCGTTTCTACACATTATACATGAGATTTCTCTCAATTTTACTGCAATAATTTAATCAAACAAGTTGCAGACATACTCCAGAAACTAATTCTCTGCGAATTTTCGCTTCATCATTCTACTAACTCGGCCCATCTAGGCTCAGTGTTGAAAACTGGACTATGATACCACATTGTAGCATCCCCAGTCAACAATTTGGCTATGACACTTAAAATTTCAAACTTTGATACTAATTTAAATCATAAAAATACTCTACAATTGCACTGATTCATACAAAATAATAACATAAATACGCATGCAACATACACAGGAAAAACCCATGAAAAAAATGCATAAATATTAACGCAACACATGAATTAACACACAATCAAAACTTATCTTTGATTAAAAGAACACCAACTATGTGTAGACCTTCCACGTTCCTTCTAGCCTTAGACCGCACTGCACATAACTCTCAGCAGTGGAACACCCCTGAGCTAGGGATAAAACCCACCTAGGTAAGGTAATCCTAACCAAGCCAAGGTATCTCAGACAGTAGGAAACACAGTCACAGGTGCCAAATTGAACTAATAGCCTACATTCCCTCATTCCCCACATGTTTGTCCCACCCTAGGAAGTGTTCCTCTTCTTTGCTCAACAATCTCTCAGCTGCCCCACTTCCTTCCTAGGGCTACAACAACAGGACAGACAAGAAGTATCAGATCCTTATAGTTGTAGTTTGGAACCTTTGGAAATAAATTCCCAACAATTATCTCTCCTAGAGATAATGATCACAGGCCTGACAACCCACCTCCTCAATATGCTATGGATCTGACAAATCGCTTCTTCAATCTAGCTCCAAAGCTAACCAGGGTACAAGTACAAGTACATGCATAGTAACAACAAGGTATGGATTCCAGCTGATTGAATGAAGGAATCATGATAGAATGATGGGAAAATGAAATAATTCAAAACTATATGTATGCATGTTCCCAACTTGACACTTTTCATGTTGAGAACTACCTTGGGCCCACTTGTCCCCATCCCTAGAACTTAGGCCAAAATAATTATTCATACTTTATACTTTAAGGAATATTAATATAATATTCCTTTTGGCTTAAGACCCCCTATCTTAGCAACTTATCCTTAAATATTATTCCCCTTTCCCTATATAGTGGATTTTAGCCCCTCATACTCTTTTACATGGTTGGTATGCAGTAGTGATGTGTTTTCATTAATATTTGCATGTCATTACATATTACAATGATGGATCGCTGGCCATTTAACATTTCGCCCTCCAGCCTAATAACCACAAAAACACTCTAGCCTCAAAATACATATACATAAAGGAAATATGTTCCCAAAACCGCACACTTACTCCATTGTATGCAAACTCAGGATGGTGCACACCCTTCCTTTAGTGAGCAATCCTCGCACACTTACATAGTTGCATGATACATTATAAAATGTATGCACTTCTTTAGTATGAGATTCTCGCGCACTGACTCAATGCACGCAGAACCGAACCAAATACCTTGTACCATCAACTCACCAGATTATATGTATAATTACATTTACATTTATATGTACAATTGGGGTTCGACCTACGGGTATTAAAAATACCGCAATTGTTTTCCAATGTTGAACAAAATAGAAACTAAAAATGAAAGACTCCATTTTTGGACAACTAGATTCCAGAACCACGACTCAAAATTCTTGGTCACCTATGTTAATAACCCTAATTAAAGAACGGTGCATCCTGATGGAGTGAGAGAAGTGAAGGGGGCATATTCCTTAGGTCAACAAGTTGAGAAAAATGAGATATTATGGTTGGAACTATTGTTGGAGAGTAAACAGATTGCGCAATTTTATTTTCTAAATATTAAGATGTATATTTGATATGTATTTTGACATGGTGATTGTTAAGAACCAAACATCAATATAGCATAGAAAAATTCAAGAAAGGTGAGCCTTGAAAAGTGAATTTAGGATAATAAGCCTGCGAGGGGGCAGCCTCCTTTACCCCATAAATGTTCAGTACAAGATGATTCAAGTAGAAAATGTCTCCTTGGTATATATAGGAGACTAGGAGGGTTTAATGGCCTAAGTGACATAAATAAAATAACATTACTAATCTAAATCTGACTAATACAAAGCCGGCATAAATGAAATAGCATTACTAATCTAATGCTTTTAATTAAAGTGGTAATGAGCCAATATTAGGGCTTAACATGCCTCCCCTTGAGACAAGTGTTGTGTAAGCGAGGAAGTAACTCTGAGATGCTTAGTATAAAGAGACTCATCTTCCCAAGTGGAATCTTGGTGGTAGTTTCCTCTCCATTTAATGGGATACTCTGAAATGGGTCTATTCCTTAGTTAGTGAATTCTTGTGTCGGTGATAGCTTAAGTCTCCAATATGAGCACCTTCTCGTCAAGTTCTGGCATTATAGTTTGAGCTGGGATCTTGTAACCTATAACTTTCTTTAAGCATGAAACATGGAAAGCTGGTGTACTTTCGTGTGAGATCTGCAGGCAGCTCAATTTGTATGCCATGGAGTACCAATCTTTTGCAACACCTTATGGGGCCATAATTGCTTTGGTGATAATTTATTATCCTTCTTAGCTTGCTTGGGGACATCTGTTTGTATGGTTGTAGTCTTAAAATGCCAATCCCTACTTCAAAACTTCTTTCCTCTGATGTTGATGCTTGTTGTTTCATGCGATTTTGTGCCATGGTCAGTTGTCTTTAAGATTTGGAGAACTTGTTGTTGATTCGATGTGATCTTCCACTACTATGAACTTCGTTTCTTTTAGAAAGAAGTGATGGAAGGGAGGTGGTATCCATAAAATTTTATAAATGGGTGTCATTTTGTTACAGTGTATGAAAGTGATACCACCATTAAAGGGTAACCATTTTAACCTTTGTGTTTGTTTATCAGTGACAAGAAAACGAAGGTATCCTTCTAGACATTTGTTCACTATCTCGAGTTTGTCCATCAGATTGAGGATGATAGGATGAGCTATGAGCAATTTGAGTACCCAAACAAGAAAATATGTCCAAAAATTTCCGATGAAGATGGGATCTCTATCACTTACAATAATCTTTGGGCTGCCATGTAGCTTTGAGCTGTCTCCATGAATCGTTAGCTCTTGTACTAGCTTTGAAAGTGAGAGAGAAGTGCACAAAAGTCTTGTGCGTTAAATATCAACAATCACCATGATGACACTCTTTCCTTGAGACTTTGGTAACCATGTGATGAAATCAATGAGCCTCTCCCAATGGCCCGACTTGGGATGGATAATGGTTAAAGACAGGGGTCTTAAGGTGACTTTCCACTGTATTTTGTTGGCAAATAGACATTCTGCCACAAACCTTTGAACGCAATAGTTTTAAGGCCATCCAAAAATCCTTCTTGACTCTATGGTGGGTTTTCAAAAATCCAGAGTGCCTTCCTACTGGAGAGGTGTGCATTTTCAATAGCACCTTTTGTTTGAGTTGGGAGTTCTTACATAAATATAGCGATCTTTGTATTGTTTGAATCATTTTTTCCATGTAAAATGTATCTGATGCACCGAATCCTGCTGCAACCTTTCATGAGAGTCCACACTTTTTGATCATTCTTCCATTCATCCCTTGCTTCTATTATCCAATGGGGTTGGATGATTGAGATGCTTTCTGAAGAAGGCCTCAACATCTTCATGCACCATTGAGAATTACATGCCACAACATTTGCTTCCCCTTTTATAGATGATTTCAAAATCACTTAACCAGTGTCGCAGTTTGCCATTTTGTTGTTCTTAGAAGATATCTTTGTTCAAAATTATTTAAGACTATCATGATCTGTTACTGACAGAGTGCCTACCTGGTAATAGGTAGGGGCCAGCCATTTCTTCAATGCATGTAGTATTGCCATCATTTCCTTCTCATAAATGGGTTTATTAGTAAATTCCCTCTTCCCATGATTGAATTGACTTTCAAAAGCGGAGACCTCCTTCTTGCATTAGGGCGGCACCAATTCCATTTCGAGGCATCATTCCACAATAAAGTTTTTTTATGAAGTCACAGGTAGTCAGGAGCGAGGGTTGTACACATAAGCCTCTTTAAGTTGTTCAAAGCTTTGGTTACTCTGAGTCCATGAAAATGCATCCCTTCTTAGTTAGTGCCGTTAGAGGTCTTTGCTATTCTTCCATAGTTAAAGACAAACTTAGGTGGTAACTGTCAAACCCAAAAATCCTCTATGAGTTTTTAATGTTTTGGGAATAAGCCGGTCCATCCTTAGTATATTAATATTGTTAAGATCTACCTTGACACCTTCATGAGATACAATATGACCCATCTCTACCTCCTTTACTCCAAAGAAACATTTGGATGGTTTGGCATATAGTTCTTTGTCAGCTAGTGGATTTAGCAGCACCTTGTCAGCTTATGTTGTAGATGATCCTCCCAGACTTGCTATAGATTAGTATATCATCAAAATATAACACAAATTTTTGAAGGGAAGGCTTGAAATGGAATTCATCAATATGGAATGTGGAAGGTGCATTTGTAAGGCCAAAGGTGCCGACCGAAATTCATATTAAGCTTCATGAGTTGGAATGTTGTTTTGGGATATCTTCTTCCTTCATTACGATCTAATGAAATTATCCTGACGGAGATCCAATTTTGTGAAATAGGGTGCTCCATGTAGTTCATCTAACAATTCATCAATCACGGGAATGGGAAACTTATCTTTAATAGTGATCTTGTTAGGCTCTCTATAAATGCGGACACATGCGCCATGAGCTATCTTTCTTGGACTTCATTGCAGTGCGGAGTGGAACTTTTGTGGCTAGGTCTAATGATGCCGACCTCTAACATTTCTTCAACCATGCGCTCAATTTCACTCTTAGGGGCATAAGGGTCGTATGGCGATGTTAGGAGGAACATTCTCAGAATTAGGTGAATTTCATGATCATGATTTGAGTTGGTGGGAGACCTTTGGGAATGTCTTCAAATACTTTGGAATGCTTATCAATGATCCTTTGGAGATCTTGAGGGAATAGATAGCTTAGATGTTTGAATATCTAGTGAGCATATTTTGCAATAATGCCTTGATGCCCCTTTTTCAATAATTTTGTCATGCCATTGGGAATTATCACCTTACTGAGGCTTCTGTGATATCTCTCAACTCAATTTCTTTTTCCTTCCAATAAAAATTTCATGAAAAGGATCTTGAAAATTAAAAGCCAGCATTCCTAATGATTATGACAATTGGATTCCTAGTACAACATCTACCACCCATGGGTATAGCAATCATTGGACTATTCATTACATATTCCCCATAATCAGATTGATTTTAACTGCATTTTCCGAGGCAATTGATAGTTCCTCCATCTGCAACCATTGCTGAAACTGTTGGATATACAAAGCAATTTGAGATCTTTGGCTAATTCTGATGAATGAAATTATAGATCTTGCCAGAATCAATTGGGACTAATACCTTTTTCTTTTTTGATGTATCCTTGATCTTGAGGGTTGAGGAGTGCTAATTCCAGCCAATGCATTACGATATAGGTAGGAGTTAACTCTTGGTGAAATTGGCACCCCTCGTTTTCATCTGAGATGGTTCTTGTTCTTGTTCTTCCTCTTCACAATCATGGGGCAATTTCTTCTCACCACTTATGTCCCTTCGCATTACTTGTTGTCACAATTAAAAGCAAAAGGTTTATGCTTTTCTTTCCTCAATTGTTGAAGTGTCAACCTTGTGGGTTATTTGAGGTGTTTTAGGAGAATTGTTCTCTATAGATGTTAGGATAGGTCCTTCACAAAGCCCAGCCATAGCCATATTTTTACTTTCAACATTTCTTGCATGGTGTTCTCCAATGATTTGGGTTCCCAAAGAACCTCATGTTGAATGTTATCTTTTAAAGGTTCCTATAGATACATCAATCAAGTGCTCATGCGGAATACTCCGGTTGTACCTTTTATATTCAATCTTTGGAAGTTTTCAATGTGCTCCATTGGCCCGAACCCTTTTGTGAGATTTATCAATTGGCTAAAGAAGGTGTTGCTCCTTGTATCCTCATAGTGTGCTATCATTTCTTAGTAGAAAGTGTCCAAGTGACAAAGGGATTTCGAGAACAAAGCCATCGATACCAAACAAATTGATTAGGTTCTAAGTACCAGAAGAAGCAATTCATTTAGTGTATGTGGCACATTATGGAGATCAAAGAATTGCTCCATCTGGAAATATCCATGTGATTGGGTCCTTGCCATCAAACTTCCTCATGTCAATCTTAGGAGCGTGGTTGGATAATACTGACCAAAAGTTGGAGTTTCTCATTCTTGATTCACCTTCCCTTGTGTCCACATCTTGAATTTCATGGGATGCATTTTCCTTTTCAGGTGTCTTCTATGTTACTGAATTTTCAATAGCTACGTCCCTTTTAACCCATCTATCTTAGTGTCCATTGAATCCATCTTAGTTTCCATTGAATCCCACACTTAGTTTCCAGATCCACTATTTAAAACATTGAATTCATCTTATTTTGTAGTTCATTTTATGTCCTCGCATTTCTTCACCTTCATCAAGAGTCCAAGTAAAGTTTTAGGAGGCTTATTTGGTGTAGAAGTTCCCACTTTTAGGTGGCATGTTGGCCAAATATCAGTTACGAGTCTTGATTTTGAGGTGGTTACGCTAGACAATATTTCTTCATTTATATCTCCCAAGTTTAGAGTATGGGTATGAAACCTTCAATAATGTAGTTCTCGATATTTCTTCTCTGCAATGCCACGGGTCTGATCAAAATTGGATGTACCAAGTGGAATTCACGGTAACTTCACACAAATTGCCGATTTTGGCCTTTCCAGAAGATCTCCTGTAGCATAGAATGCCCCGCACAAAATAAGGTGATATCAAATTCTGAAACTCACTCAAATACTTACCACGACTGTCCTGATCAGTACCCAGCCAGTCCCACTCAATTTGGATACTCCAGCAGAAGTTATGCTTGTTTACCTAGAACACCTTCTTGAGACTAGTCAATGGGGCTAGTCGGATACCCTATCTTACAGTTGTATCTACAAATTTAGGATGACCGAGAAGCCGAACTTTTTTCCACAGATAAAATACTAATTTCCTTGTAAATTTTCTCCAGAGTTCAGGGTCTGAAACGTTACAGAAATTTTTATAGCAAAATTCTGCAATAACTCATTTCAGGATGATTCTAGAACCCTATCTTGTACCCGGCTGTATCTGACAAAAGTATAAGGCTGAGGAGATGAATTTTGAACACAACATTACCTTGATCCGTCTTCTAAAACCCTTTAATCCGTTCCTCCTGAGCGTTTATAAAAAAGTTAAGGTGAAAATTCCACGGTGTCTCGGATGTGGCAGCGAAACCCCAAGACCGACTCGATGCATATGTTAGAACCAAACATCAATATAGCATAGAAAAATTCAGGAAGGTAATCATGAAAGAGATAATTTCAGATAATAGAAATACTCTTAGAGGGGGCATTATCATACACCCCATAAATCATTTCAGAGTACAAGATGATTCGAAAGATAGAAAATGTCTCCTTGGTATATATAGGAATAGGAGGTTTCTTAATGGCCTAAAGCCGACATAAATGAAAAAACATTACTAATCTAAATCTGGCAATGGCCTAAAGCCGACATAAATAAAATAGCATTACCTAATCTGTGCTGAATTAAATTGGTAATGAGCTGATATTAGGGCTTAAGCAGGTGATGCACCGCAGAGGTATGGTGCACAATTGTGAGGGAGAGATATATAGCATCCGTGATGTACACCGAGTATGGTGCACAATTGTAGGGGAGGGGGAATGTAACATCCCCAGTATAATCCCACTTTTAATTAATGCATAATGTAGATATGAATATGTTTATGGCCAAGCGCTGTAATATACAAAATGTTTTTTCCGAATGTTAATAAAAATAATGTGATTCCAACTACTAGGAATATGGATAGAGATGGGGGATGATTAATCCACAAGAGAAGGGGGTGTATGGGAATTTTTAAGAGGGGTCCCAAGGGGGGGAATTAATTATGGGTATTATTCAACCCATATTCATGAATTTTATTATCTTTTGGGTCAACCATCTATTTTCTATTTGAGTGTATGAGAGTCCAGTCATTGATTACATATCAAATGGTGGGTATAGAATTCACATCCCATAGTTATTGGAAGCATGGGGCTTAAGTAAAAACTACATTGAGAAGAGTTTGCATTCAACTGTCTTGGCAAAATAGTGGAAATTCGTATGGGGAGAGTAGGAATTTTTTCACATTCATTTTTTGCATGAACAATAAGGGGAGAGTACAGAAAAAAAGCATTGAAACTATACCAAAAAGGTTGGGCGAATTCTGGAGCATACTAGAGCATTTTTGGAGCATTTTCGAGATATGAATTGAAGAGTCGGGTTGTTAGGCTTGAAGAGTGAACTCATGTTTAAGTGGCAATGTAACAGCAAGTATTTGTTGTTATTTTTCTGGTAGTTTTCCCGATAGTGAGATTCCCTTGAGTTCCCAACATAGAGATTCTTGGTTACCTGTGTTAGAGAGACCTTGATAAATGAATGGGATGCCTGATGGACTAAGAGCAGTGAAGGTGTACATTTCTTAGGTTGGGAAGGTCAAGAGGAAGAGAGTTGGAGGAATTTTGGGATAGTTGTAGGAGAATACCAATGGGTTGTGGTTTATTAAGCTGTGAGAGGCACCCTTATTTTATGGATTCCTAGCCCCAGTTCGGGGGTAGCTTGTTGTTGATATCTAGAGAAAAAATTCTACGGTTGGGTGGAACATCCTTCCCAATCAGTTGGTTGCACAAAATTTCTTTTAAAGATAAGTGTTTATCTATTATCTGAGTTCTCTTATGAGTCTTATGGTTGCGCAATTTACTCTGTGAATGAGAATGGTGGTATGTGTTGTTATATATGATTTATTAGCAACATTCATGTGCATTTAGAATGATTTGGATGCATTTAATTATGGGCAATAGAATCTAGTTAATTATGTGTATAAATTGTGGTTGTTAAGCTACAACAAATGAATTAGTAGAGTTTTTTTATTATATGTGTAGTCCATGTAGTAATTTTCCTCAGTTAAGATGGGGGAACGTTACATAAAGGACCTTTGACATCAAAACAAATAATTTTCTCAACTTATTACAAGTTACACTTGCAATAAATAGAACGTACTTCATAAAACTATAATCTACCCCAAGGATGGTATGTTGAACAAGGGTTGAAAAGAATTTTTCATAAATTACAAAAAGGGAGTAATCTATAGCCAAAACCAACATGCCTAATTATCTCTAAATATGATCTTGTTGACACCATATTTTCTCATGCAAATTCAAGTGTTAAGTTCCAGGAAATGTTCATGAGTACATTCGGATCAGTTTGGACTTCTCCATGGTCCTATTGATCAATTAGGCAACAATGGCATGTGGACACAATAGAAGTGCATTGAGCATTGACAGTTCCTAGACACATTGATAGTTGATTCTGCATCAATAGTTCATGAGTACCTTGCCATATTGGTACATTTTTTTTTTATCTTTAAAGGTACTCATACTCGACCAAATTTTTCCTCTATTGTTAGATTGGGTTCTTGGTATCTATACATACCTAGTGCGAGTCACTAGTGGGGAATTCAAGTGTATTTTATGCAATTTGAAGGGCATCATCGAAATGTGTATTACTTGTGTATCAAGAAATCCTATTCATCTTCAAAAATTGTGTAATGCAAACTAGGTCGATAATCTTGATGGGAATCATTCCAACTCTAGTTGCTTGTTTACTCGTATTTTTGGGCCAATGTTCTAGTGTTCCAAGAAGCAATATATGATGGTTCTATCTTCTACATAAGTTGAGTATTTTAGTGTTATCCTAGATGGAAAGCATCTTTTCTAGAATAGGATAATTCTTGATTAGTTAGGTCTTCCTCAAAAAGGTCCCACCCGTCTCTATTATAGAAATCAACGTATCATAAAAATTATTCATAATCATGTGGATAAGTAAAAAATATAAACATGTTCTACTTTGAATGTCACTATATCTGTCATCTTTGTTGTCTAGGACATATTATGCATATATATGTTCCTTCAATCAATCATCTTGCAAATATCTTCACCAAAATATTTTAGAGGCCCACATTCACTTGTTCATGGCATCATATTAGTGTGGGATACTTTCCATTTAGGCAATACATTGCACCATAGTGTCATGAAAACGTTTTTGGGTCTCTCTCATTTATGAAGTGATGTTATCACAATATATTCCTAAGAGGAAGGCTTGGGATAATTTTTTGCAACGTTGATCCGAATTATTTTTGAGGAAACATATGAAGAAATAAATATAATAGAGATATAAAAAATAAATACTTAGAGATATGATAAGGAACATGGTAATACAATAAATAACAGACTCGATTAATGACTATCTGAAATACAAAAGATTGCAAAATGTAAAACACACAAGCTAGCTAGAATGGTGGTAGCTTATCTCTGAGAAGAGATGTGTCGGCTATGTTCATTCGTAAGAAGATGATTATAATGAGGCTCCAAAGGATATTTTAAAATAAATCATAAATGAGAAAAACCTAAACATAAAAAAACCTAACCCTGGGAGATAAAGTGCCAAAAGTCATGTGGGACCCGATGGGGTAAGTTGGTACATCAACTTCATGGGGTCATAAATTTTGCATACAATATTTGTTTTAAGTGCACGATAGATTGCTGGAAAGAAATATTTGAGTAATACACATGTTGCGGTCACACTTTTTCCAAAGCCTATAGTGTGACAGTGTTGCACCCAAAAAATGATGTTTAGGGCCTCAAAATGGCCCCAGAAGTTTAGGACACGAAAAACTATAGAAAAAATTCCAAAATGGAAACTAGTATTTGAGCCAGTGGAATAGGTGGGTGGCCATCGATATCCACCTATATCATTCCTTCCCCCCTTAGGAAGAAATGGTATCCATTGCATCAAGTGATTGCATCAGATGAGGAAACTTCTGTTGAATCTGACCCCTGGTGAGCCACTTGCCCTGATGAAGAAACTGCCATGCTTTTACGTCCCAATGGAGTTTGATAGTCTGTTGGTGTGTTTCCTTTGTATTAGTGTCCATGATATGATCAAATGTCACATGTTCGATGAAGGAAGGATTGATTTATGTAGGAGACAATTGTTCATCCGCATCTAAAGTGTCCAGGAGAGGTGGAAAATATGGTTGGAGTAGTTCCATGTTAAATACCGGGTGCAAGCAAAGGAAAGGAGGAATACTTAATTCCAAATAATCCTCACCCACAACCCGTATCAGAGTAGGCGCAACTTCTGATGGGGTCCTGTGAGGTTCTCTTTCTGAAAATGGAACCAGACCTTATCTCCCACCTAAAATTTGTGTGGTACCTGATGTTGATCATGGTGTTGCTTGTACTTGTCATTGGCTTCCTGCACAATATCTTGCACTTGTTGCTGGATGTGCTAGACATGCTCAACAAATTTGGATTTTTCGATCATTCTATGTCTTGTTGTATCATGTTGTCAATGATTTCAAAGGATTGATGTCAAAGGGTTGATGTATTGTCATATTAATGTGTTTTTAACATTGATTTATTGATTGATGGACTATGTTTTCATTGATGTAATTGATGTCAAAGGATTAATGTAATTTATGTCAAGTGGTGTCATAGTGATGTATTGGATGATACAAAGAAGTTGCATCTTTGATGTCATGTCATCGTTGATAGGAAGTACCAAATGGATGAACTCCAAAGTGGTCCCCTTATGGTGAAACCCCCATGGGAAGATGATTTGTGAAGTCCAAATGGTTAGGTGGTTGATAAATCCTAGTAGTGTGGTTAAGGAACCCAATTTTGGTTGTGGAATAATGTAATTCAGATCAGTGAATTTGTAAGTGAGACTATTCTATATGGATAATTCCCATCATGCCATTTCTGGTGATATGTGGAACATCACATAACTCCTCACAGTTAGAGAGTTATGGTCTTGTGAAGTTGGAGAACCATCATGTGTTGTCTAGAAGCCCCTAGAAGGTCAAAGAAGTCAAATTATTCTAGAATCCCCTAGAAGAAATTTGACCAGTCAAAGTCGTTAGTCATGGGTTAAGTGGTTGCAACAAGAAAACAATCAAAAATTAAATTATTTGCAACAAGAAAACAATTAAAAATGAAATTAGTTGCAACTAGAAGTAGAGAAATTACTATTTGTAGCAAAGTGGGTTAGAAGTGGAAAAAGTGGTTAGAAGTGGGTTAGCCCCAAAAGAAGGAAGTTGGTTGAAGTTGGTTAGATTATAACCCCTAGAGGAAGCTACTTGGAGAAGTATAAATAAGAGAGAAAGGGTCTCTTATGTGTGACTCTCTTGAGAATATTGAATATCTATTTTGGTGGAATATTCATTGCAGGTACTCATGGACGCATCAGAAGTTATGTAAGTTTGAGGTTTGACGGTGAAATTTTTGGAGGTATAGAAAACTCTAGTTTTCTGAAGTAGTACATGGGATTCAATGGGAAAGAGCGCATGCCTATGCGATCTGAAGGAGAGAAGGGCACATACAATTGGAAAAGGACATGAAAAGATTGAGTAAGTGTTGGTGTCGAGTTCCTGAAGTCTAAAGCAAGTTCCAGATCAACATTATACATGTTCAGATCTGCTATAGAGTGTTAGCACCAGAAGTCACCCCTGGATTGTAGCAGGGATGAGCTTGATACCCATCAGTTTGTATGTCACGGTAAATAAGTTTAAGGATGGTCTAATGGATGCAATCTCAGGACTATATCATTTTAACTCAGAAAACTGGGTTGGAAATGTGTAGATAAGTGAGGTCTTGATCTAACTTAATCCAGTAAAGTTGTATAGTAGTGAGTAGATATAAGGAAGGTGAGAAAGTATGAAGGTCTTCTTTGGACATCCGGTCTTCTAGCAGCCTTTGGAGGAAAATTCCCATATACAAGATCCTCTTGAATCTAAAAACTTCAAGAAACTAAAAATGCTGCAACTATAGATATAGTCAAACCTACACTATACTATAATCATAGCACCTGACTGGATCCTCCATGCCCGGGCCTTCAGAGTCAGAAGAAAAATATAAAGAAAGGAGTCGACTACCATTAAACAAGAAGTCTCAAGGATCAATTCATAACCAGAGAACCAGAGTCCTCATCAAAACATTACAATCGGGAGCTTAGCTCTACCATCAACGCTAACAAAATGGAAAAAATGTCTACATATACTTAGAAYTGGCTCTAATGTTGGAGGCACGATCCTATCATGAGTTTAAGGCTTTGCATTGATGAKTTTCTTTGTCAGGTTGCGCATGCAGACATTGGTCAGATAGCCCATGCAGTCTTTTTTCAGACGTGATCTCTGTCAGTTCGGACTGACAGCCTGCCTCTGCACTTTGTCCCTTTCTGGCCTTCTATTTATGGAAGGAGACGATGTCTCACCCACCTTCCACATTTACATTAACTGCTTCCTCAGGATCTGAGTGAGTAGAGTCAATGCCCGCACTTGGAGATGTGGTTGTCTTTCCTTCTCCTTCTGCACTTTGTTGGATGCGTATGGGGAAGACTGGTCGGCTACCGTGGATGCTGACGAGGAGAAATGAGCGAGGTGACTGGTACAACCCCTAGAAGAATACGACACATGTTCGGTGGTAAGTTGGAAGGACGTGGAAACGATGTGGTGGGGAAAGAGGATGTGGTGGAGAAGGGAGAGTGGGGACAACCATATAGGTGGAGATGACATGGGAGACATATGGCAGGAGGTGAGAGGCAGAGGTAGAAACAGGGATGTGACATGAGGCGGGGAGTGGAGTACACATGGAAGGAGGGGATATGTTGAGGAGTGGCACTAACACAATCGATAGAGAAGGGACAATTAAGTGGAAGACAAGTGTCAGCGGGAGGTGAGGATGGTAAGCGAAAGTGGTATGTGGTATATCAGAGGGGGGGTGGGGTGGTAAGATGATTTGAGTGAGGGGGGTATGAAATCATGAGGAGGTGCCACGAAAGTGGGGGGGCCTTAATCTAAAACCACCATATCGGACCCCCCCCCCTCCCGTTAAACGCAGAAAGGCAGGGGGGGTCTGGTATTGAACTTGTGTCGTAGATCTAAGCGTGCAAATTTTGGCCACCTAGATCTACTTGTTGCTTAGCACAATGCACTCTTGCACCTCAAACTTAGGATAAGTGGGGTTTTGACCCACTTCTTGCCATTTTTTCGCCAAAGGGGTCATTTATTAGGAAAACACCCCCCTTACTAATTTATGTGATAACATTAGGCTCCATGGGGGATGGCTTGCTCACTGTGAGATGCCAAGAACTCTTCTACAGTTTCAGTGCCTTGTTGTTGGGCTATGGAGTCACTTATGAATTGAAAACAAAAGCAAAATAAAAACAATATTTACAAATACATGAGAGCCACATGTGGCTCAAATAAAGAACTTCTTCAAAAAATTCCTATTTAAAGGGCCACCAAAAATTTCATCGCCCTCCAAATTCTACAACTTGTAGGTATTATTTGGAATTGTCTCAGAAACTTTGAAGGGCCCAATCCACAAGGCTTTGAATTTTTTGTGCTTTCCTCTGTCATGCTCGGGTGCATCCCATTTAAGCACTAGATCTCCCAGCTGGAAATATTCTTTTCTTGCCTTTCTGTCAAAGGCTTGCGTGATCCTTTGTTGATGGTCATGAGCTTTGTCCATCACCTACTCTCTATATTGTTGGACCTCCACCAGTTGTTTAATCCTTCTGATCATATCATCAWACTCTCCTTGATAATCCTGAAARAATTTTGCTACAGGTAAAGCCAGCTGAGAAGGAAAAATGGCTTATGTCCCATAGACAAGTTGGAAAGGGGAGATTCCTAGGGATGTTTTTGTTGTCACTAGATYAGACCACAGAGTGAATTTGAGATTTGAATCCCATGCCTTCTTATTATCCTCTAACAGTCTTTTAATAAGATTGATCAAACTTTTGTTAGAGGAATCTATCATTCCATTGCCTTAGGGATAATAGGGAGTGGAGTGAATCAATGAAATCCCAAACTATTCACAGAACTTGATCAATGTCTCAGACTTGAAGGATGCAGCATTATCAGTGATGATCCTGTTTGGACAACCAAATATTTCCATAATATCTTCCAAAAAACTAATGATCACTTTGTGCGAAGCACTCCTAGTGGGGATGGCTTCTATCCATTTGGTGAAATAATCTGTTGCAGTTAAGATCCACCTGTATTAACCACTTGAAGCAGGATGAATTTCCCCAATGAAATCCAACCCCCATTGTTGAAAGGGTCTTGAAGATACTATAGGCTTTAGTGGCAAATATTTGAGTTGCTGCTTTCCTGAGAATTTTTGACATTTGATACAGGCTCTAATCTTTCTGCATACATCAATGAATAAAGTGGGCCAGTAATGCCCAACCCTGAGAATTTTGTAGGTTGTGGTATTCTAGAAATGGTGTCCCCCACATAGGCTTCTATGGAAATCAAACATAATTTTTTGTGCCTCCTATGGGTCTAAACATCTCAAAAGCACTCCTAGACGATCTTTCCAATACAAGACCTGGTTGATAAGGCAATATGTGATTTCATTGAACTTTAAATCTCTTGCTATGATTTTTCCCATACCATCAGGTGGCCTTAAATCCTATAGGAAATGTATAATAACTTTATACCAGGTGCATTCTTCCAATGGAAGGTTGTCTTGAGAACTGCCATCAGATAATTCAGCCTGCTGATTTTCTGAGAAAATGTTCACAAAGTTAACCCTCAGAGCCTTACAATTAGATTCAGCCAATAGCTTGGCTAAACCCTGACCTTTAATTAGTTTGGTGGGATTTATCTCAATATCAAACTCAAGTATTTTGGCAATCCACTTGCTCCTTCTTCCATCTGTGTCGGGCTGAATGAGAATGTATTTCACAGCAGTTGAAGGGACATATGCAATAACCCTTGAATGAAGAACATAGATCCTGAAATACTTAAGGGATTTCACCAATGCATAGGATTGCTTCTCCATGATTTCATATCTGATCTCTGCATCCCTCAATGCCCTGCTAAAAAAGGAGATAGGTTGTTCTAATCCCTCAGCATTTTTCTGCAACAAAACAGCTGCTACGGTATCAAAAGAAGCAAAAGAAAAAATCAAAAAATCCTTGGAATAGTTAGGACTGATCAACATGGGGGCCTCAGTCAATGCTTTCTTAATCTGGCTGAATGATTCCCTAGGTTCAATAGTCCACTTTATTTCATTCCCCTTCTTGAGCATGGTTGTGATATGCTTCACCAATTCAACAAAATTTGAAACAAACCTCCTTAGAAAGTTAATCTTGCCCAGGAAAGACTGGACCTCTTTCCTGGACCTTGGGAGTGACAATGTTTGGATTTCTTCCACCCTGCTGGGATCAATCTTGACTCCCTTGGATGATACTATGTGGCCAAGCAACTTTCCCTCCTTCATAGAAAATAATGATTTCTTGGGGTTCATGGAAAGACCAAACTTTCTGTATTTCAAGAAAACTTTCCTCAGATGATAGCAATGTTCTTTATCAGATCTGGAAAAGACTGTTATGTTGTCCAGATAGATGACCACAAATTTATATTTCTCCCCAGTGAAGGCAATGTCCATGGCTCGTTGAAAGGTTTCTCTTGAGTTCATTAACCCCAAGGGTATTTTGGCATACATGAATGTGCCCCAAGGAGTGGTGAAGGTTGTCTTTTCTCTATCCTTAGGTAAAACAAAGATCTGAATGTAGCTAGAAAAGCCATCAATCATGGAGACTCTAGATACACCTGTTACCCTCTGATATATGTGTTCCATCTTTGGCAGCGGGTAAATTTCCTTCTTTGAGCTCCTGTTCAGATTTCTGAAGTCGACACAGAGCCTGATCTCTCCATTATTCTTTCTCACTGGTACCAAGTTGGCTACCCATTCTGAATATCTCAGGGGGACAATGATTTGCGAATCCAACAGCTTATTTACCTCCTTCTCCATGATAGTTAGTAACATAGGATTTATCTGCCTCAACTTCTACCTAAATGGTTTGGATTCTTCCTTCAATGGGATCTTGTGCTCTATAACACTGATGTCATATGTTTTGAGGTCTTCATAGGTCCAGGAAAACACGTCAACAAATTATTTTAATAGCTCAGTATACTCAGCCCTCTACTCCTTTGACAAGCTATTAGACAAAATGACAAACTTTGGCTTCTCCTCTATGTCAATATTTCACTCAGCCACATCAGCATCATCATTTGAGATTTTTCCCTTTACTTCCACATCATTTCTATCAAAAATCCTTTCCAAAGGAACTAGTCCTTTGGGGATGTGATTTCTAGGTAGTTGAACAATATGATGATCAACAATATTGTTAAGAAAATCATCAGCATAGGGATCGACTTCAGAAACAGGGTCTTGATCAATATGCAATGCTGAAAACTCCTCTACAATCTCCAGGAACCTTTTGATTTCAAGGTCATCCTCAAACATCTTCCAATGCTTGAAATTATCAGGTATGGAGGGACTATATTTTACTTTTGTATCATACCTGAGCTTAGGTTGCATAGGATTCTAAAATTGCTCGTCGAAACAGCCAGGGAATCAGCCATAGTGTTTTTTCCTCTTGGAATAAATGATATATTGAAAGCTAGGAAAAAACTGTTAATGAGGTCCCATAATTCATTTCTGTAACTCCTAAGCCGGGGGTGTTTGGCCTGATAAACATTTCTGATCTGCTGGATAATCAACTCAGCATCTCCAAACACTGATATCTCTTCAATCCCCATGTCCTTTGCAGTCCTTAAACCCAAAGTAAGAGCTTCATACTCTGCCACATTATTGGTAGCTTCGAACTCCAATTTGTATGACAGAGATATAGTTTCTAGAGTAGGGGAAACAAAAACTACCCTAGCCCCAACACCCTCTTTAGAAGAAGCTCCATCAAAGAACATTTTCCAAACAGAGGTAATCAAAGGGGGGTTTTCACAGAGAGTAATAGGCTTTTTGATTTCAAGAGGAGGTTCAGGGGCATCGGTGAGTTGCAATAAGCTGGATCCTAAATCAGTATCCAGGGAAAAGATAGGATGATTGGTGGGGTCTGCCTCATCACTGATAATGTAGGCCAGCTGAGCTTCTATGTATAGTCTTCTGTGCTCCCCTCCAAAGACCAGAATGGTAGCATATGTGAGGTCCATCTGCAGTGTTCCCCCAAGCCTTTTTATCCAAGATCTTGACAATAGCATGCCAAACTTGGGAGGTACATCAGCTACCACGATATCCATGACCACACTTTTCATGGGCAGATGAAACAAGGTTACCACCAGATCTTTGATGACCCCAAGACATTGCACCCTTCTTAAATCGAAAGAGTACAGATCATGATAAGCCTTTGTGACTTCCAACCTGAGTTCTTCCATGACAGTTTTGGGCATGAGATTATGGGATGCCCCAGAATCCATCAGACAATTATGTAGCACCTTGTTGTGTATCTTCAGTGATGTGTAGAAGGGAGGGGATGAATCATCTCTATCTTCTACCATAGGACCTAAGATGACTGTTGGATTTTCGTCTTGGAGATTCACTGAGTCTGTGGAATGGTAGGATGGTTCAGGCTGCAGTAGCTTAGAGAGGGACCTTTTGAAATCTTCATGTTTGACTAGCTCTAAAATGGGCACAGGAATTCTGATTTTTTGAATTTCATGCTCAAAGTTAATGGAGGAAGGAGGCTTTAGAATTTCTCTCACCTCTGGGATAGGTTCTTTGGCTATTGGTGAGGGATTCTGAGTTGTCTTTTCCTTGGCAATATTTTTTGCCTACTTAACAGGTTTCTCTGCTATGAGAGGCTGATCAGGGATGTCAAACTTCCCTTCTTTCTTCTTAGACTGGAAGTTGTATTTATTGGGACTGTTATTGGCCCCTTCCCCTTTAATCATCTCATTTATTTAACTGTTCATGAGCAATAATTGTATGTAGATTGAGTTAAATGAGGAAATGGGGAGGTGTCTCCAATACAATGAATCTCAGGGTCCATCTCTTCTTCTTCCCTCTCCTCATTAGCAACAAGGTTAATTTGGAGAGGAGTCTGAATTTTCTGATCATTTCTATCCCTGTCCCTTTGTTCCTTTGGCGTGATCTGAGGAGCATTGTTGTTTGGCCTTCTAAAGTTGCCTCTGTTATCAATGTTTTGGGGATTTCTATATGTTGGCTTCCCTTCCATTTTTATTTTCTCCATCTCTACAGAAAAGGACTTTACCATTTTGGTTAATTCATCCACTTGAGGGTGAGATGTAGAAGAACCAAATGTTGAAGCCTCAGATCTCTCTCTTCCCTTGTCTTTGTCAGATTTGCTTCTGAGTCTGTCAACCACCAACACATTGGATTCTACTTCCAGGGCTGCATCTTGCATGTTAGCCAAGGAAGTAACTCTTCTTTCTTTGAGCAGGAGGTAGAAATTGGGGTCAAAAGAACTAGAATAAGTGATTTTAGCAGAGGCTTTTGTAGGCTTTATCTCAGCATGGATCTTATTGTACATCTTAATGAATCTTTTGGAGAAGTCAGAGACATATTCTCCCTCTTTTCTCTTCAAGGACCCAAATTATGTGATATAATACATGAATTTTTTTTTATCTCCCCATTGTCTTAAGAAGGCCTCATCTAGAGCCTCAATCCCAGCAATAGATCTGAGGGTCAGCCCCCTAAACCATTTCCTAACCTTGCCATCAAGGCTCTGGGCAAAGAATATCATCCAGACATCTTCATTTTCAATGTTCAAGTTGTCTGCATAACTGTAAAAAGAAGCAAGGTGCTCCTCAACAGTGATGTCCTCTTCTCCAGTGAACTTAGAAATATATTTCAAGTAATCTCCAGCAGGGAGAGAATTCATGGGTTGAGGTAACACGAGAGGGGCATATCTTGTAGCCACTATGGCATCCATTCGGTTTCTAGGAGGATTAGCACATTCCATGGGGATGTGAGATTGAGGAGAACTCGGAGGTGAAGGTGTTAGGACAGGGGAGGTTTGAACTGAGCTTCCAAAGGGAAAGGGAAACAACAAAGGGTTTGGAGAGAGAGCTGGAGGGCTTGGGGGAAGTGGGGTCTCTCTTTCTGCGGTAGTGGCAACAGTAATAGGAGAAGGAGTGGTGAAACCCAGGGTAGGAAAATATTCTGAGGCACTCGGTCTAAACCATGGTACAATTTCAGGGGAGAGTGGAATGACAAGTATTTCTCCCTCGAGTCCCAGACTAGGAGAGGAAAAATCAGTAGGAACACTCCCAAAATTTAATGTTTGGAAAACTCCGACAGAAGGTATAACAGTAGAATGAGAAGAAGCAATTGGAGTTCTTACAGGATGAGATTGAAGATCATCAGAGATACATGGTTCAACAGTGGAAGTACCTTATTGGAGGGTCTCTCCCTTTCTGATAATATTCTCTGGGTGTGCTTCAGGTGTTGCTAGGGGCAGTTGTGGAGTAGACCTTGTGTGTCTACCTCTGGAAACCATAGCTGAAACAGTAGAGTCGTCACAGTGGAGTCACCAGGTGCACAGTCGCAATCTTGATGTACTAGGCTCTGATACACCTTCAGAACTAGTAAGCTTTGTCATTCAATCCCAAGGAAAATATTCAACTTCGTCCCCGGCAATGGTGCTAGAAATGTTAGCACCAAAAGTCACCCCTGGATTGCAGCAGGGATGAGCCTGATACCCATCAGTTTGTATGTCACAGTAAATACGTTTAAGGATGGTATAATGGATGCAATCTTAGAACTGTATCATTTTAACTTAGAAAACTAGGTTGGAAATGTGTAGATAAGTGAGGTCTTGATCTAACTTAAGCCAGTAAAGTTGTATAGTGGTGATTATATAGAAGGAAGGTGAGAAAGTATGAAGGTCATCTCTGGACATCCAGTCTTCCAGTAGCCTTCGGAGGAAAAGTCTCAGATACAAGATCCTCTTGAATCTGAAAACTTCAAGAAACTAAAAATGCTACAACTACAGATATAGTCAAACCTACACTATACTATAATCACAACACCCGACTGGATCCTCCATGCCTGGGATTTCAGAGTCAGAAGAAAAATATAAAGAAAGGAGTTGGATGCCATTAAACAAGAAGTCTCAAGGATCAGTTTATAACCAGAGAACCAGAGTCCTCATCAAAAGACTACAATCGGGAGCTTATCTCTACCATCGACGCTAACAAAATGGAAAAAATGCCTATATATAGCTAGAACTGGCTCTGCTACTGGAGGCACGATCCTRTCATGAGTTTAAGGATTTGCGTTGATGAGTTTCTTTGTCAGGCTACGCATGCAGATGTTTCTTAGACTTCCCATGCATTCTTCTATCGGATGCGATCTCTGTCAGTCCAGACTGACAGCCTGCCTCTGCGCTTTGTCCTTTTCTAGCCTTCTATTTATGGAAGGAGAAGATGTCTCACCCACCTTCCACATTTACATTAACTGCTTCCTCAGGACCTGAGTGAGCAGAGTCAACACTTGCGCTTGGAGACGTGGTTGTCTTTCTTTCACCTTCTGTGCTTTGTTGGAT
>SNQJ01S0033077.1:30730-42300 GCA_010110895.2 Picea sitchensis | reverse complement strand
TTGGTTCTCTTTTGGAGTTATTTATCTTTTTCATTTCATGTTGATAAACCCCAAGGATTGTAGTTTGTAATACAAAAGAAACTTATACATATATCTTGTGTTCCTTGTGTTATTTATGGTGATGGTTTATTGATGATGTTTGTTGTTGAGATATGTTGTAAATGAAAGTAATGAATAATGAATAAATGGTGATTTCTAATTAAGGTGTTTTTTAAAGAAGTGAAAATATCCCTACACTGATTCAGCCCCTCCCCCTCTCAGTGTGGTCGGTGTGTCCAACAATTGGTATCATAACAGGCCTTCACCATAAGCTTTACAAGCTTGAAGGAGATCCATGTACACACAAATGGATGAACATGCAGATGAAGTTCCCCTCTTTGATGAGACAGATTACTCAACATGGAGAATATAAATGAAAGGGTTTTTGAAAGAAAAAGGAGCAGGTATTTGGAATGCATCTATTGGTGGATCAGTTACCTTGAAGAATAATTCAATGTTTTCAACCCAAATGGAAGAAAAGAAGAACGATGTAGTAGCTCTCAAGACCATTTTCAATGGAATATCAAGTTTTGTCAAAGAAATCATGGGAAAATGTACTTCCTCCAAGGATCTATGGCTGAAGGTAGAAAAGGTATATCAAAACAAAGAAGACAATTCCATCAAGTAAAATGAAGGTAAAGACTCTCCAAAATCCTCTGATTGCAATAATTCTAAGTGTGATGGTGTTGAATGTTCTCCCGCAAGTGAAGAAGAAAATCTAGAGGTAGTTTGTGTAGAATCAATCAACAAATATCTTATAGATGAAGAAGAAGAGTTGTTGAAGTTTAAAGAAAAACTTGTATTTGATTTAGATGATGTTAGCATGGAAATATGGCATTATTCACTTTATTTTGATTATCTTGAAAAATACACTAAGGAAGTCCTAAAAAAGTACCCAAGGCATACCATGGCACTAAAGCAAATGCTCAAAGAACAAGAAGAAAGTAAAAAGACTCAATTAGAAGAAAAAGAAGAAGAGATCAAAAGACTAAAGAATGAAATAATTAATCAAGCAAAAGAAAATAATAAGGTAGATGATGAGCTTATAAAAAAATTTTAAGTTAATGTAAATATGAAGACCAAAATTGAAGAAGCCAAAAGGATAGAGGAACTATTGAAGAAACAAGTAAATGAAAAGGAAGATTCATGCCATAAGTTGGAAGATAAAGTTGTTGATATCAGAGAGAAAGTAGAGAAGTCAAATAATGACATCAAATTCATGAACAACTCAACAGTCTTGGATGAAATCTTGAATAGTCAAATATCACCTAATGATAAATCGGGTCTTGAATACAACAAAGAGGTTGCACACTTTGAAGCCAACACTTCTAAAAAGCATGAGGTAAGTCCTTCATTCTTAAAATTTGAAAGAAAATATGCAATTCAAGAACCTACACAAAGCAAGGAAAGCCTCAGAAGAACAAAGCAAAGAAGAAATCAAGATGCCATATTTACACCTCAAAGAAAATTCAGAAAAGAGATACCTTCAAGGTGGACACAAAAGCAAACGAATGAAAATGTTTTTCATAGTCACTGCTTCTCATGTAATGAATATGGTCACAAAGATTTGTATTGCAGACATTATGCAAGGAGAGATGTTGGAAGATACCATAAAATCCTAAGATGTTGGAGTTGTAATCAAGTGGAACACATTGTTGCACATTGTCACTCCATGAGATGTTACAGTTGTAGTGAATTTGGTCACAAATCCCAGGATTGTTGGAACACAAGGAGATAGTCCATGAGGAGTGATTCATATAATATGGAAAAAAGAGCACATGAAACTTGAAAGGAAGACAATGTTGAAAATATGGAAGATTAGAGTACAAGTTATGAGAAGTTGGGACACTCTCATAAGTCGATGAAGAGGACTGAACAACCAAACATAAAGGAATATGTAAAGAATCAGGAAAACATTAATTCTTCTAAGGCATATGTGGGCACCTATGGTAGTAGTGACGTACATATGTGAGGTGATATATAGAAATATCGTGTACATACGCGAGATAACTAAGGAATAGGGTGTGTAGCTGTGGTAAAATCCTCAAGAAGAGGGTTGTACAGATGAGTTGCAACATGATTTGATTGTCTAACATTGTTTATGCAGGCTCTAAGATGGTTTGGTTCAGATTTTCATGATTATATTCTTGTTTGATGAATGTATGGTGATAATATGTGGTTGAGTGTTGGAGCATATGCTTGATCCCTATCTTGGATGCAATGGTATTAACTCTAGAGTGTGGATTGAGGCATTTTTTGTTAAGGAACAATGTTGGTTATGTATTTTCTCAGTAAATTTATGGCATGTTGTCTGGGACATATCATGTTGATGTGATGTTATCTAGAGGTATATCGTTGATCTATTAAGGAACACTTTTGGTACATGTATAGAGGTACTATTGGTTGCTTAGTATTTGTTGTAGTGAATGGTTTTTGAGGCAGATATGTTATGGTTCATGATTGGTACATATGTAAGCTCCATTAATATATCTTATGATGTATTGTTAAAGGAATATTTGTTGGATATATTGGTGCATGCATTTGGCATGTGGTTGAGATACATATTGGGACATGTAGTTGATGAGTTGATGAGGTGGTTATGTTGATGAGTCATAACTTGTTCTATAGTTGTTGCATGATTGGTATAGACTTGGTTGTTTGTTAGAAGCACTTCCTTAGTAGTATCATTGGCACATGGTTTATGGATAATATGGCATATGTGTATGGATATATTATTGAGGTTTGGTGCATGGTTGATGCACTTGCTTGGTACCAGTGGTGATACATGTTTGATGCATAGTTGATGCACTTATTGATGGTATATGGTACGGGATTAATGCTTGATGGTATATGGTACGGGATTAATGCTTGATGGTTGAGATACATTTTCTTGGAATGTGTCACTTGGTTTATGAAAGAGGCATATGTGATATGACACTTGTTTGAGGAACATCGTTGTCGTGTTGTTGATGTTATTGGTACATTGATAGCGTCACTTGTTGATGATCTTGATATATGCTTGGTACACTTTTGGCACATAATCTTGGCATATATACTTTAGTGATGAGATCTTATTGTATGGTGTTGATGTACATAGTTGATGTGCATGGTTGATGCATGGACATGTCCATGGATAATCATAGGAAGAGAAGATCATTATTGAGAAGTTGATATATGATCCGGTTGAGTAGCAACATTTGTAGAAGAAACAAATTGCAATGGTGGCATATTTTTCATCTTGTAGAGAATATAGGGGGAGATATACCCACAGGGGGAGTTATTATTCTTCCCATGATTAGTTATAGATGTATGATTCTAGGTGGAGAGATTATTGGCAGCCATGTTACCAGAATTGCATCATAGTGATATCCCTTATCCAAAGGGGGAGAGATCATTCAGATAGTGGAGAAACAGGCAAGGAGAGCATCCCATAGGATAGTGCAGCCAGGAGGAGCAACCTCAGGGATAGTTCAATCAGGGGGAGAAACCCCAAAGTCATATAACCTTTTCCATTAATTTCAAATGGGGAGAGATAGTCACATTGATGTGATTGAGATGAATATTGATGAAGAGCATTGCCATGTCTACATGTTGTCATAAATGATTGGTGTTGATATCAATGTTGGTATTTCCATCAATTTTAAAGGGGGAGATTGTTTTATCATCTTGTCAATGATTTCAAAGGATTGATTTCAAAGGGTTGATGTCTTTTCATAGTAATTTTTTTTGTATCATTGATGCATTGATTGATGGACTATGTTGTCATTGATGTAATTGATGTCAAAGCATTGATGTAACTGATGTCAGGTGGTGTCATAGTGATGTATTGGTTGATAGGAAGAAGTTGTATATTTGATGTTATGTCATGGATTATAGGAAGTAACAAATGGATGAACTCCAAAGTGGTCCCCTTATGGTGAAAGCCCTCATGGGAAGACACTTTGTGAAGTCCAAATGGTTAGGCGGTTGAGAAATACTATCAATGTGGTTAGGGAACCCAAGTTTGGTTGTGGAATAATGTAATAAATATCAGTGAATTTGTAAATGATACTATTCTATATGGATAGTTCTCATCATTCCATTTCCGGCGATATGTGTAACATCACATAACTCCTCACGGTTAGAGAGTTATGGTCTTGTGAATTTGGAGAACCCTCATGTGTTGTATAGAAGCCCCTAGAAGGTCAAAGAAGTCAAATTATTTTAGAATATCCTAGAAGAAAGTTGACTAGTCAAAGTGGTTAGTCATGGGTTAAGTGGTTGTAACAAGAAAAAACTTAAAAATAAAATTAGTTGAAACTAGAAGTGGAGAAATTACTATTTGTAGCAAAGTGGGTTATAAGTGGACAAAGTGGTTAGAAGTGGGTTAGCCCCAAAAGAAGGAAGTTGGTTGAAGTTGGTTTGATGATAACCCCTAGAGAAATCTACTTGGAGAAGTGTAAATAAGAGAGAAAGGGTCTCTTATGTGTGACTCTCTTGGGCATATTGAATAAATATTTTGGTGGAAGATTCATTGCAGGTACTCATGGATGCATCAGAAGTTTCGTAAGTCTGAGGTTTGACGATGAAAGATTCAGAGGTTCAGAAAACCCTAGTTTTCTGAAGTAGTATGTGGGATTCAGTGAGCCATGGCGTGTATGTACGAAGGCTGAAGGAGAGAAGGGAGAATACAGTTGGGAAAGGACATGAAAATATTGAGTAAGTGTTGGTGTCGGGTTCCTGAAGTCTGAAGCAAGTTCCAGATCAGAATTCTACAGGTTCAAATCTGCTACAGAGGTTCTGCTATGGGTACATATTGTCTTGATGCTTAGATTTTCTTATGGTATGGTGAATGCTTGAATCATTATTTGTATGGTTGTTTTGATGTTTGGATATGGTAGATGGTGTCTAGTTAGTTGAGTAGTTTTGTTATGATTGTGATATATACATGATTTATGATGGTGTATGCATGAGGAGCATGCATAGGTTGTTGGATGGTTTAGATTTGTTTGTGGTTGGTATCATACATGTTGAGAAATGATAGGTTGATTGCAGTGACTAGTTACTGGTGGATGTGACCATGGCAGAAAGAGTCTGAATGGAAGAAGTTGTGAAGTTTCAGAAACCCTAGTTTATGAAGGTGTACCCAGGCTGACAAAAGGAAGTACGCATACATACACGTGTTACAGTATAGGAATATCGTGTACATACATGGGATGCAGTATAAATAGGTCACGTACCTGCTGAAATGTTTTTTTATGTTCACAAGCAGGGTCTTGTACTTGAGGATTGCATTTCTCACATCTCAGTTGGTGTTGAGATCTATAAGTTGATTCTTGCATTGAGAGTTGGTGCTCTTTTGGAGTTGTTGCTATTTTTCAATTGATGTTGATAAACCCCAAGGATTGTATTCTATAATACAAAATAAACGTATACATATATCTTGTGTTCCTTGTGTTCTTTATGGTGATGGTTTATTGATGATGTTTGTTGTTGAGATATGTTGTAAATGAAAGTAATGAATAATGAGTAAATGGTGATTTCTAATTAAAGTGTTTTGTAAAGAAGTGAAAATATCCCTACACTAATTCACCCCCCCTCCTCTCAGTGTGTTAGGTGTGTCCAACAAGCTTGAGCATGGGAGGATTGAGGACTCTTCATGTGTATCTACAATGGGAAATGATACGTCAATGGGGGCCAATGGTTGGAACCCCAAACACACCTGAAAAGGGTTGTGGCCAATAGAGTTGTGGAGGGAGTTTTTGTAGCTATGTTTAACAGACGGGAGGATTTCATCCAATGTCCATGGATGTTTAGAATTATACATCCTCGGGATATGAACAATCATCATGTTGACTACCTCTATTTGTCCATCAGTCTGTGGGTGGAAGGAATTTTATTTGGTCATCTTGGTGTCCATCATTGACCATAGGTTGGACCAAAAAGTGCTCAGGAATCTACTATCTTGATTGAAGATAATAGTTTGTGGGAGCCCAAAATGAACCCAAACATGTGTGAGGAAGAGCTTGGCGGTGGCCTTGGTTGTGATGCTCTTCTTGTAGGGTTCCAAAATTGCTTAAAGAATCGATCGATGACCACAAAGACACAGTCATTCCCATTCTTGGTTGAAGGAATACTGGACATGTAGTTCATGGATATGGACTCCCAAGGCATATCCTTAGGAAAAGGGGTGTATAGCCCATGTTTCTTGATGGAGGGTTTGGCAATGGCACAGGAAGTGTAGGATCTGATGTACTTGTGAACATATTGTCGAAGCTTCGGCCAATAAAACTTATTTTGTAGTACTGCCACTATATTTTCTACACCAAAATGTCTCATTTCCATACTATAATGAGCTTCCCATATCATCTTGGCACGCTCACTTGAAGGAACATACAGATGGATCAGACGAAAAAACAATCCATATTGCATATGAAAGTCGGGAATTGTTTTACCTGCACTCAATGTTTGATAGGAAGTAGCAAAGTCAGATTCATTATTGTATAATTTTAGCCATCCAGATGTCTCATGTCCACAGGAGTTAAGAACTATGGTTAGTGTTTCCACCAGGGGATGACTGAGGMAATCTTCGACATGGTTGTTGCTACCCTTCTTGTACTTGATATTCAACTAGAATTGTTGTAGGTACATGGAACACTTATGATGGTGCTCATTCTATAAATTTTTGTGTGTCTACATGAACTGCAGAGGCTTGTGATCAATGTGGATGATCGTCTCCTTCCCTAGAATGTAATGCTTCCACTATCAAAATTCCTACATAATGGATTAGATCTCTTTGTCGTAGGTGGGGTATCTTTGAACATCACCAAATAGATTTTCACTGCAATAGGCTACCAGATTCCCCTGTTGAGTGAGGACTGCACTAATAGCATAATCCAAAGCATCTATCTCAATATCAAATGGTTGTTGCAAGTCCGATAGAATGAGGACTGGTGCTGAGTAGAGGAAAACTTTCAAATCCTCGAATGATTTTTGTTGGTTCGGGGACCACACAAACTTGGCCTTTGTGCCATCCTTGGTCACCTAGGTTAGGGACCAAGTGATATGAGAGAACCCCAACACAAACTACTGATAAACGTTATCGAGGCCCAAGAAGCTACAAAGCTCAGTCACTTTCTTCAGGGTTGGCCAATCACGGATGACTTGGATCTTGGATGGATCCACATGTACACCCTGCTCATCCACGATGTATCTCAAATATTGGATTTGTTGCATGTCGAAGGAACACTTCTCCAAATTGGCATATAATTGGTGTTGTTGTAGGGCCCAATACCTATTGAATATCCTCTAAATGTTCCTCCCAAGTTTTGTTGAATATGGGGATGTCATCCAAATATACAACCACAAAGGATTTTGTGAATGGTCATAATATATCATCCATCATCAGCATGAATGTAGATGGGGCATTAGTCAAGCCAAATGGCTTGAAAAACCATTCAAAGAGGCCTTCTCTATACTTGAAGGTTTTCTTCCACACATTAGTTTGCTCAATCAGAACATAGTGGTAGTATGACTTTAGATCAATATTGTTGAAAAACTTGGCTCCCTTTAGTTGATCGAGAAGATCATAAATCTAGGGAATTAGGTATCAGTTCTTGACTGTGATATTTTTTATGGATCTATAATAAATACAAATCCACCATGTCCCATACTTATTTTGTACCAAAATAATTGGGCTCCCACAAGGTGAGGAGCTTGGTTTGATGTGGCCCTTTAGAATTATCTCTTGGATTCGACGTTTGATTTATTCATTATCCATAACAAAATTCCTATATATAGGGTCATTAGGAAGAGGAGCACTGGGTTTCATATCAATGGATTGTTTTACCTAAAAGTGCATAGGAGCCCCAGTAGGTGAGGCAAACCTGTTGTTGGGAAGAGAGACCCTGTGTAGAGGGTTTGGCAGTTGCAGTGACCTTATATTCACCTCTCAATCGAACCATATAGAGGAAAAATATCCTGGACTGAGAGACCACTTTTCTGCAATACTTTATGGAGATCAAAGAGACTGTAGTATTTGGGACTGCCTCTGGTACCCTATAGAGTTGATCTCCCAAAGTAATAATGACACTACGAGGCCTAGATTCATAAAAAGATGAATCTTCCACATATATGGTTGTCCTAGATAAACATCACAAACTTCAAAGGGGGAAACATCACACAATACCTCTTCTTTAAAGGGTTTAATTTCGTAGTGCAGGTGACATTGTTGGCTGACACATATGTCTCATCCCTAGCTGAGCCAACCGATGGTACGTGGTTGAGGATGCGGTGTCATTGTTAGGTTCAAACTCTTGAAAACCTTTTCTAATATAAAGTTATTCTGGCTACCACTTTCAACAATTAAATGGAGTGGGGTTCCCTTCACCCACATCTATAACTAGAAAAGGTGCTCCCCTTCTTCAGGCTCCTCTAGTTCCTATGGTTGGACCTTTTTGGTAGAGAAAGTGACACTTGGTGTTGCATCAATGATTTGCATTCTCTTTTATGGTTCTGAATTAGACTCTGAGTCAGCATATGACCCTAGGGATTTTTTCTCAACCAATAAAGACTGTTTGGAGTGACATTAATCAGTATTGTTCCAAGGGATTTTGTGGAACTCGCACCATTTTCTAGTGTCCTTCTTTGACTTCCCATTTTCCTTGTTTGTTGGTGGTTTGGGTTGGTTATCCTAGGGTTAGACATCCTTGATATATCCTTTGGATTGGGATTTAGGCATACACTTACCATACTTTAGTTGTTGCGTATTTGTAGACCTGAACTCCCACTTGTTCTACGGCTTGAAGTTCTGCTAGATTTTAACAACATATCGGTAAGTGACTCCCAATGACAAGATGTCCAAAAACTCCATTTTGGTTTGGATGTACATGTGTAGAGCCCCATAGTATTTTACGACCATATGTCACTCGGAGTATTTGATACCTAGCTTGGTGTGAAAGGTATGGAAAGTATTGGTGAACTACGGCACTGTTTGGCCCCTCTCTTGGCACAGTGTGGTCCATCCTATGTACTAGTCATCATAACTTCCAACATGGTAATATTATTCCTTGAGGGAATCAACAAAAGACTCCCCAGTGGGTCCTGGATCAAAAATTATAGACTCATCCTCAGCATGTTTCTCACAATAAGTATCCCACCAATCTCTGACATGGGGAAGGGTCTTAAGGAGCACAAAAGTGATCATTTCACTATTGGAAAAATTGTGGACAGAGAAATAACCCTCTGGAAGATTTAACCATTTTTCCAAAGTGTCATCATCTATCTAGCCTTCAAATAAATGAATATAAAATTTAACTTGTACCTTGAAGAACATCGCACCTTTGAAGTGACTATTGGTTGAAGGTGCCTCTGTTGTTGTCGATAGCCATCGAAGGATCTTAGAGAAATTTTCCATCATCTCATTCCTCTGTCACGTGAAGGCTTCCTCGAGCAATAGTTTGAAAGGATCTATTCTCCCATCCTCCCTCTTTTCTTCCGCCATGGAATATTTCTTGGGCATGCGAGAGAGGTTGTCCTCAAAGGAAACAATCTCAAGACCCAACTCTCTATACCAAGACCTCGTCAGGGACATGCACTAAGAATTTAAAGGAGCACACCGCTTTAACACCATTGATCCATATTATTTTTTAGGAATGATATGAAGGAAAAAATATAACAGAGATATAACAAAGAAATACATAGATATATGGAAAGGAACACAGTAATACATTAAATCTCAAATTTTATTAATGACTGTCTAAGATACAAAAGACTGCAAAATCCAAAACACACAAGCTAGCTAGAATGGTGGTAGCT
Organism: Picea sitchensis; assembly: GCA_010110895.2. Classification (NCBI taxonomy): domain Eukaryota; kingdom Viridiplantae; phylum Streptophyta; class Pinopsida; order Pinales; family Pinaceae; genus Picea; species Picea sitchensis. The sequence continues at coordinate 32,466 of SNQJ01S0033077.1, read as the reverse complement.
TATCTCTGAGAATAGATGTGTTGGCTATGCTCATTCGAAAGAAGTTGATTACAATGAGGCTCCAAAGGCCTTTTTAACATAAAGCATAAATGATAAAATCATAAACATAAAAAAAAAAAAAACTAACCCTAGGAGATGAAGCACAAAAAGTCATCTAGGCCCCAATGGGGTAAGTTTGTACATCAACTTCCCAGGTTCGTAACTTTTGAATACGATCTTTGTTTTAGGTGGATGATATCTCATTGGAAATAACGATATCAGGACTACACATGTTTCCATCACACTTCAGCTAAATCCTATAGAGTGATAGTGTTGTGCGCAAAAAACGTTGTTTAGGGCCTCAAAACGACCCTGAAAGTTTAGGACCCAAAAATTGTAGAAAAACTACCAAAATGGAAACTGGTCTTTGAGCTAGTGGAATAGATGGGTGGCCACTGATATCCACCTGGATCAAATGCCATCAAGGATTTTCACGTAATTCAGAAGTCATGAATTGGGTTAATTCCAATATATCCCTAGGATGGCGGCTTCAAATTTTCTCAGTCTAAGTAATATATCCTTTTGTTTCAAGATTTATCTAGTAACCTCCACAACAGGATTTGTATCAATTTTAACTCTTCAACCGAATTCACCATTTTCCTTTCATGGTTCCTATATCCATACAAATAAACCCAAACATAAAAAATATAAATTTATTGAACCTATAATAGTAAGTAAGGGTATACTTCAAAAAGGACATCATATTCTCAATGCTGACCATTTTTGTGTTAAAAGTCTATTTGTAATTTGTTTATGTAATCTCCATTGTAATTTCAAATTGCATTACAGATGAGTAATCTCCATCCACATTTTCCATAGACCTTTCTTCAACATCTCTAGATGGATTCATCCTTGTCCACTCTTGACATTAAGACCATGCCCACCTCCAAAAATGGTCCTACTGAAGCTAAAAAGAATATGGGTGTCGTTGCTAACACCATGAGGAGAGTGCACTCTTTGAGAAATACCCTAAAGAGGCATGAAAAATATGTGATCCATCTGGTTCCGGTGGGTGCAATTGTTTCCATCAATATGAGGTCTCTAGATCACCATCATCAAATTGAGGCCCTTGAAGTTGAGAGGGTTTCTTTAAAGTTGAGAGGGTTTCTTTAGAGAAAGAGGAAAAGGGCATTGAGAATAGGATATGGAATTTGAAATAGAGTATGTTTGAAGAGGCTGTGAAGTAGGATTATCGTAATCTCATCCTCAGACTCAAATATCTATTTGGTGGCAGTATTTTCCAAGAAAACTAACCGGATTCACCTGTACCAAAGCCAAAATTTGTGGTGTGAATTTGGATACTCACCGAAATTTCTTAGTAGGATCATCAGTTCATATTTTTCATTGTATTTTTTCAGAGTAGTAATCAAAAAATTGAAGTGAACTCTTTGTACCAATTTCTTATGTGGTCGTAGTGTTTTTTTGTCTCTAAATTATATTTGGCAGTTCTATGTCTCTGATGATGGACTCAAGGCCTTATCTTCTTGAGAACATTCTTAATTTTTTTACTGGGAATAGAAATAAGTAATCAAAAGAATGGACCAGAGTACCAGAGAAGGTCATCAATAGAAAGGGGGAATTTTCCTAGAAGATAGACCATATTGAAGAGGAAAATGCAAAAAATTGACCCTTTTCTATGAATTTAGGGATAAATTTAAGCTGCATTCAGTATTGTGTAGAGGTATTCACCATATCTC
>SNQJ01S0033077.1:0-26027 GCA_010110895.2 Picea sitchensis | reverse complement strand
AGAATGCCAAAAACCCTAGACATCCAAAAACCTAACCCTAGGAGATGAAGCGCCAAAAGTCATGTGGGCCCTGTTTGGGTAAGTTAGTACATCAAATTCCTGGGGTCGTAACTTTTGCATACGATCTCCATTTTAGGCACGTGATAGCCCGTTCGAAAGGTATCATTGAGGAGATTCATTTTGGGGGCTCAATCATGCCTTTGGCTATCATTGAGGAGCTCAATACCGAAAAACCTTCATTTAGGCCCTCAAAATGGCCCCGGAAGTTAAAACTGCTAAAAATAATAAATTGCCAAAATTGTCAGAAAACTGTTTTGAGCCAGTTGGAAAAGGTGGGTGGCCATCGATATCCATCTCGATCAATATGGCATAAATGCATAGGACAAATTTTGTGGATGTGGAAGTTGTGAAGGTAAGTTGTGGTTGGAATAGAGACATGAATGTTGGGTATGTCTTGTACGTTGTGTCGGGCGTGCGGGGGGTTTGCAGGGGGAAACATGTCGCATTTTTTGCCTCATTTTTTGTGTCGCCTCGATTTTTATGTTCATTATTAGGCGGTTTTTCGGCACATGTTTTTTGCCGATGGTTTTCTATTTCCGGTTAAGGAATTAGGGATGTTGAATAATCCAGGTCATTGGGTTAGGGTTTTGAATGTCACTAGCTCCTATATGTATATTGTATTGTAAACAATGTATCACTATGAATGAATATATAATATGTTGGTTTTCCTGGTTTGGATTTCTAGGGGAAAAATCTCTCTGAATGTGTGTATTTGCCATTGTATCTTTTTTGTTCTTTTACTAAAAATATGTTTCCAGTAAATATTGTATAAGGTTAAAATCTACATTTGGTATCGGAGCTTTGTTGGCTTCAAGGGGATGCCTTTGTGGCCAAGGGTTTGGCTCGGGACTATGATAAACCTTGCTACAGTGGGAGATCTGCGATATTGATTCTTCAGGTGAAGAGAAATCACGATCGGTTCAAAAATGGAGATCGAGAAATTTAATGGGAAAATTTTTGAGCTATGGAAGCTCAAGATGGAAGATATGTAGGTGGACAAATATTAGTGGATCATGGTGGATCCATGTACTTAACCTATAGGAACTTCAGCAAATGACTGGAAAATTTTGGATCGGATGGCGAAGAGCACAATCTAATTGTGTCTCTTAGATTCAGTATTATTGAATATGTCAGAAGAATCTACAACAAAATATTTATGGGATAAGTTGGGGAAGTTGTATCAATCTAAGTCCCTAGTAAATAAACTATTCCTGAGAAATAATTTGTATAACCTGAGAATGAGAGATGGAGACTCAATGGAAGAGCATTTGAACGCCTTCAACATTGTGGTAAGTTAGTTAGTATATGTTTAGATTAAAATTTCAGATGAAGATAAGTCTATCAGTTTGTTGTGCTCTTTACCAGAATCATGGGATAGTTTGGTTGTGGCAATAGGTATTAATACAAGTTCATTGAAATTTGATGAATTGGTTTCATCCTTGTTGTCGAAGGAGATGAGACGAAAGAACATGGAAGGAAAGAGAACATATGCATTATTTGCAAGAGGAYGCTCTCAAGAAAGAAATAGATCTAAGTCCTCAAGCGGGAGATCTAATTCTAAGGGTAGATCTAAATCTCCTAGAAAATTTGTAAACCTCTGTTGGAGATGTGGAAAACAAGGGCACTACAAGAAGCAGCGTATATCCAAAGTTGAGAAAAAGAAGGGATCTGAAGAAGCTCCTTCTACAGAAGAAAATAACTCCAAGGAAGAAGGAGGGCATGTGTACTTATCTTCTTCAAACACACATGCAGATCATAAGGCATGGTTGGTTGACTCAGGTGCATCCTTTCATATCACTCCCCACATGGAGTGGTTCTATGAATATGAAAGGTATGTGTTTTCCTAGGTGATGACTCAATAACCTGAATCATAGGATGAGGAAAAGTCAATTTGAGGCTCATAGATGGAAGGATTAGAACACTACCTGGTGTTCTTCACATCCTAGGTTTGGCCAGAAATTTGATTTTTGTAAGAAAAATGGACGATCCAGGGGTAAAAACAATATTTGAAAAGGAAACTTGCAGAATGGTTAGAGGAGCAATGGTGTTGCTAAAGGGATTTCGGTTTGGAACTCTATATAAGATGCAATGAAGTACTATTATTGATGGGTGTAATAGTTCCATTTTTCTTACTATTGAAGTTCAAGAAGAAAGAACTCCTACAGTATCTGGAGAAAAAATTATGTTGTGGCATCAAAGACTGGGGCATATCGGAGAGAAGGGTCTTCAACTACTACACGGTAAAGGTATGGTTGAAGGTATGTCTAACTTCTCTTTGGATTTTGATTTCTATGAAAATTGTGTATATGGGAAGAAGAATCGGGTAAGATTCCCCTCTAGTGCAACGAGGGAAGAAGGAATTTTACATCTAGTTCACAGTGATGTGTTTGGACCTATGTTGGTTCCATCATTGGGAAAATCTGTGTACTATGTCTCATTTATAGATGAGTTCTCAAGGAATACTTGGATGTATTTCCTCAGGAACAAATCTGAAGTCTTTGATAGGTTTAAAGAGTGTAAGGCCCTTGTTGAGAATCAAACAGAGAAAATAATTAAGGTGATGAGAATAGATAATGGCAGAGAGTTCTACGAGAATGAATTTGAAGAATGTTGTAAGAAGTGTGGTATAGAAAGGCAGAAGACTACTCCATATACACCTCTGCAGAATGGATTTGTAGAAAGGATGAACAAGACATTGATGGAAAAAGCAAGGTGCAAGCTCAGTGATGTCAAGTTAGGTAAAGAATTATGGGTAGAGGTAGTGGGTATTTCATGTTACCTAGTCAACAGATCACCCCATCAGCGTTGGATGACAAGACTCCACAAGAGGTATGGACTGGTACGAAACCTTCTCTCACATATCTCAAGGTATTTGGTTGTGAGGCCTATGTTCATGTTCCAAAGAAAAATAGGAGTAAGCTAGATAAGAACATTGAAAAGTGTATCTTTATTGAGTATAAAGATGGTCTCAAAGTTTATAAGCTTTGGAACCCAGAAACTAAGAAGTTTGTGTATAGCCGAGATGTGGTATTTAGAGAAATGAAGGATGTTGTTAAACAAGAAGTCCTACCAAGTAAGGAAGAACCAAAGAAACTAGATTTTGATTTAACGAATGATTAATCAAACTCTACAGAAGAACAGGAATCAGAAGAAGAAGATCCCCATACTCCAGTATTGAGGAGATCGATTGGAGAAAGTGTTAAGGTTTAATCTATTAATAGGTTTATTTTCAATTCACTAGATAACCATAGCATAGATAGGATCACTGAGAAATACACAATCACAAGAGACACATCATTTATCCTGGGAAACCCTCATGGGGGAGAAAACCCAGCAAAAAATTCCTTAATATAGATAGCCAATATAATGCCAAGAGATAACTCAAACAATACAAAAAGTCCTCTCCTAAGAATATGCCTCTCTCTCTCTTCCTTCTTCTCCAACTGTAGCTCCAAACTTGTGTTCTGATGAACAAGTGAGTGTGTGAACAAATGAGGTGTTGGCCTCTCTTATTTATACAATTTGGCAGGCATTGAATTGAGGTGTCTTTTCACTGGCAGGGCCGACTTCTCAATCTGGGTGGTTATAACCGCTTTTAATATATTCTAGGTGGTTATAACCACTTTAATATAATATGGGGCCAACTTCTCATTTAGCCTATTTCAATTAGGGTTTGACCAATACGCAAAAGGGGATTTGATCATTTACAATACCCGACATGATAAATCCACAAAAGGGGATTGATCTAATGAATAATACATCAATGATAATTAGAATAATCTTTGCAATTACAATATTTCAACACTCCCCCTTAACAAGAAGGGTATTATACAATAGCATCAAGTGAGAGAGAGGGAAGCATCAGCAATATCATCTTGGAACACTGACTGGCATATCTATAAATCATCAGAAGTTTTTCTCATCATCAATATCATCATTCACCATAGAGAGAGTTGGAATGGCATCATCATCCTCATCAGTATGAGGCTAAGGTAACATCATCATCATCTTCAATGTGATCCTAAAGTAACATCATCATCTTTGGCATGAAATATGAAATAACATCATCATCATCATAATCATCTTCAGTAAGGAGCTGAAGTGGCATCATCATCATCATCTTCAGCATGAAGCTGAAGTGGCATCATCAAAATCTGCATCAACAAGGATTACTATAACACTAATACATCATCATCATCAATAAAAACAACAACACAACACAAAGGCTAGAGCATCATCAACATCAGCACTGGGTTGAGAGTCTTCAGCATGAGGTTGGCATCACAACATGAATATGGAAACACATCATCACAACACGAGGCTGGCATATCATCACATCATGAGGCTGGCATGTCATCATCACGAGGTTGGAATCACAACACTTAAGTTTCCACATCATCACAGCACAAGGCTGGAACATCATCACAACAATTAAGCTGGCACATCATCACAACAATTAAGCTGACACATCATCACAACAATTAAGCTGGCAACACCACACAACAATTAAGCTGGAATCACAACACAACAATTAAGCTAGCAACACCACACAACAATTAAGCTGGAATCGCAACACAACAATTAAGCTGGCAACACCACACAACAATTAATCTAGAATCACAGCACGGGTCTGGAAACACAACACTACTCCCCCTTTCGAGGGAGGTCCTTTCAAACTATACCAAGCTTATCTCGAAATTTCTCAAACTTTACACGAGATAGAGGATTGGTCAACACATCAGCAACATGTTCATCTGTGCTAACATATTGGAGTTTTATGGATCCTCTCTACAACATATCACGAATGAAGTGATATCGGATCTCTATGTGCTTCAACTCATTATGGAACACATGGTTCTCCATCATTTTTATACAACCTGGTTATCACATAGAATCACGGTGGCTTCCATCTCTAGATCAAATAGATTGGTCAACAACATCTGAAGCCATATGGCTTCACAACTAGCAGAACATGCAATAATGTATTCTTCTTCTGTTGTGCTCGGAGAAATATTGAATTGCTTCCTACTCTGCCATGAGATCATGGTTGATATCAGACTGAAACAACATCTTGAAGTTCTCTTTCTATTAGAAACACTTACAGCTCAAGCTGAATCAATGTAACCACTCAGTCTGAAGTCATTATCTCTAGTATAATAGAGACCAAAATTCATTGTAACCTTAAGGTATCTCATCATATGTTTTGTAGCAACAATGTGAACACGTCTGGGTTCTACTGGATACTAACTCAAGGAAAAACATATATCTAGCCTAGTATTCGTCAGATATATCACTGAACCAATAATATGTTTGTACAGAGTAGCATCAACTTATTCTGACGAGGTATCTACCAGGAACTTCAACTTTGTTTCCATGGGTGTGTACATGGATTTTCATTTCAACATGTCACCCCTTTTCATTTTAACTGCATACTTCCCTTAGTTAAGGAAGATCTTCTATGTGCTCTACCAAACTTCAAGACCTAAGAGATAATGCATTTAGGTCTTCCATCAAACACTGTGGCGAGCTTCTTCTGCAATCTATGATGAGATTTTCTTCATTTTTTTAGGAATACATCATCTACATATAGTAGTAACATTATTGGCTCTTCATTCATAACCTTGAGATAAATGTTAGAATCAAATTTACTCTTGGTAAAGCCCAAGCTCTTCAGGAAACTGTCAATTCTACCATATCAAGCTCTAGGAGCTTGCTTCAACACGTATAGAGCTTCCTTCAATTGGCAGAAATGAGTCTTTATATTTTAAATCCTCAACTCAAAGTTTCTCATTACATTATACCAATCTAGTACACTTTCTTAGTTGCAACTCAATTTGCACAATCATGTGCTCGCTCTATGTGCTCTCTGCAAAGCACTATCTGTCTCACTACTTGAGAGTATGTCCTCTTATCTTTCTACATATGTTCCTTCTGGAACTGGGACTCTGCACCTGCACCTACTCTAAAGTTGAGAATGGTTGCTCCATTCTCATTGTGACTACTGAAATCTGGGAGTAATTCCTCTACTCCATCATGGCAACAACTTCATCTGAAACTGAGAGTGGCTTAATAACAGATACTGAAGGTATCTCTTCTTCTTTCATGGAGGTAACTCTATATTTCATCACAGTCATGTCTCGATGACCCAACTGATGTATTAAACCAACTACCACTCAATTTTAAATATGGGGATTTCTCCCCCTGCATCTCATACTATATATGAATCATAGTTGTTCTGGTTGTCTTCATAAGAACTGGAATTATTTCTTCAATAATTGTCTCGTCATAGTCTTTTCCCTTTTACTGGGAGAATCCTCTAGACACACATCAGGCTTTGTACATCTGCAACATATTTGATCTGTATAGATCAATATTGGAATTCAATACTGACTTCTCTTCTAGTCTCATGGAAGAAACCATTTCCTAGTCTTTCTGACTGGCTTTCTTCTTTGTTATTGAAACAAGGGAATATTCCTAGGAGATTTCATATMTCCTAGAAGTTTTTGAAGCTATGATCTAGTCTTCTCATGGAATTTTTCTCCCAGTCYTGGAAGTTGTCTCTTCATCTAATCCTTTCTGAGATCAGACTTACTCTCGATTTCTTCTGAGTCTACAAGGACTTCATTATCTCTTACAGGGTATACTTGGTGTTGAATACCAAGTCTAAGTATGAAATACTGAGTCGGGMTTCAAGCGAGTTAGGCTTCCCATCAATGTGGATTTATTAACCTTTGAACAATTCTGTTGTGAGATCTTGTTCTAATGTTTGGTCATCTTTGGAGCCTTCTTCTCCTTACAATCAATATTCATATGAGATACTCTAAATATCAAKAAATAGCTTCTTCTTAAACTCTTTTGGTACATGAGTGTATATGGTCATGAACATAGTCTACTTCATGTCTCATATAATATGTTTCTTTCAACAACCTTCACTATAGCTTCCTCAGGGTTATCACCTGTGACCTGAACCAAGGTCAACAAAACAACAAGCAAGAATAATACTCTTTTGATAATAGTAGATAAAACAATAGCATGAATAATCATCACAGTAGCTCCTTTAGACCTATCATTTGTGGCTTATCTAAAGAAGATATCAAAAGTAAAAATACAATACGAAATGAGGTCAACACTCTTATAGTGTTGTGAACAAACATTCCTCCATGGCAACCTGGAACTAACACAAGAAATTTCTCCTAGAGGAGATGTTAGTTGTATCTGGAAAAACATTTATCTCAATATGCTCATATGCTACCAAGTATAATACTCTTCAAAGTCTACTATCTCAACTATAGTGTTTACTTATAAATCGGTAATCATCAACTTTTCATGTGCAAATTTGGATCTTTATCAACTTAATTAATCAAATCTAGAACCTGGAGCCTTGTCATCCAGAATGAGTGTGTTGCTTTTCTTCCAAGTCTCCTTCACTCAAGATAACCATAGCATAGATAGGATCACTGAGAAATAGACAATCACAAGAGACACATAATTTATCCTGGGAAACCCTCATGGGGTAGAAAACCCAGCAAAAACTTCCTTAATATAAATAGCCAATACAATGCCAAGAGATAACTCAAACAATATAGAAAGTCCTCTCCCAAGAATGCGCCTCTCTCTCTCTTCCTTCTTCTCAAACTGTAGCTCCAAAATTGCGCTCTAATGAACAAGTGAGTGTGTGAACAAATGAGGTGATAGCCTCTCTTATTTATACAATCTGGCAGGCACTAAACTGAGGTGTCTTTTCACTGGCAGGGTTGACTTCTCAATCCGGGTGGTTATAACCACTTTTAATATATTTTGGGTGGTTATAACCACTTTAATATATTCTGGGGCCAACTTCTCATTCATCTTATTACAGTTAGGGTTTGACCAATCCACAAAATGGGATTTGGTCATTTACAATACCTGACATGATAAATCCATAAAAGGGGATTGATCTAATGAATAATACATCAATAATAATTAGAAAACTCTTTGCAGTTACAATATTTCAACAAAAATAAGGTTATCGGAAAGGAATACTCCATAAGATTTCCATTCAAATTTTGATTTGTCTATTATTGATGATGATCCTAGAAATGTCAGGGAGGTAGTGGATTCAGAGGATGGAAAACTATGGAAAAAGGACATGGATGAAGAAATGGCATCCTTGGATAACAATGAGGCTTGGGATCTAGTGGAGTTGTTGACTGGAAGAAATCCCATTGTCATAAAATGGGTATTTAAAAATAAGTTTAATGCATAAGGAAAAGTGGAGAAATACACAACTCAGTTAGTAGCAAAGGGTTATTCCCAGGTTGAGGGAATTGATTTTGGTGAGATTTTTTCTCATGTTTCCAAGTTAACTTCTATAATATTTATGTTATTTTTTGTTGTTGCATCTGATTTTGAAGTAGAACATATGAATGTGATGATAACATTCCTACATCGGGATCTGGAAGAAGAAATCTATATGAAGCATCCGGAAGGATTTGTTGTGAAGGGAAAAAAGGAGCAGGTGTGCAAGATGAAAAAGTCTCTATATGGTTTAAAACAATCACCAAGGATGTGGTATCAAAAATTTGATACTTATATGTTGGGACTTGGCTTCCCAAGTAGCAAAGAGGNACTTCTATAATATTTATGTTATTTTTTGTTGTTGCATCTGATTTTGAAGTAGAACATATGAATGTGATGATAACATTCCTACATCGGGATCTGGAAGAAGAAATCTATATGAAGCATCCGGAAGGATTTGTTGTGAAGGGAAAGAAGGAGCAGGTGTGCAAGATGAAAAAGTCTCTATATGGTTTAAAACAATCACCAAGGATGTGGTATCAAAAATTTGATACTTATATGTTGGGACTTGGCTTCCCAAGTAGCAAAGAGGATCACTGTGTGTATTTTAAATTAATTGGTGATCATTTGATTTATTTGGTCTTGTATGTGGATGACATGTTGTTGATAGGAAACAACAAGGAGATTATCCAGGATGTGAAAAATCAGTTGTCCTCTAAATTTGACATGAAGTATCTGGGTGTTGCAAATTTCATTTTGGTTATGGAAATTAAAAGAGATCGGAAAAAGAGGAAACTTCGGTTAAATCAGATAAAATATGTCGAGACAATATTGCAAAGGTTTAATATGTAGGAATGTAAACCAGTCAAGGTCCCTATTCCTATTGGTGTAACGTTATATGTGGATCAATGTCCCCAGACACACGAAGAGGAGGAGGACATGTCTCATGTTCCATATGTGAGTGTAGTTGGAAGTTTGATGTATGCAATGGTATGTACTAGACCGGACATTGCATATGCAGTGCGAGTTTTGAGCAGGTATATGTCAAAACCAGAGAAGGAGCATTGAACAACGGTAAAAATGGTTTTTGGGTATTTGTGTGGCACTGCTAGCTATGGATTGTGCTACCAAGGAAGACAAAGATTGGATAGAATGTTGGACATACATGGCTTTGTGGATGCAGACTGGGTTGGAGTTTTGGATCGTAGGATATCTACAAGCGGGTATGTGTTTAACCTGTTTAGAGGAGTAATCAGTTGGATGAGCAAAACACAGACTGTAGTGGAACTTTCAACTACATAAGTTGAATACATGGCAAACACTCATGCAAGTAAGGAAGCAGTATGGTTACAAATATTGTGTTAAGGTATTGGGTTGGTACAACAAGTTGTAAGGATAGATTGTGACAGTCAGAGTGCAATTTTTTTGGAGAAGAACATGGCTCATCATTCAAATACAAAGCATATTGATATTCAATATCACTTTGTGAGATACATGGTTGAAGAAAAGAAAGTGTTGTTGATGAAGGTGGACAATTTGAAGAATGTTGTAGATTCATTAACAAAATCTGTGAGCACTAAGAAGTTCTCTTGGTGTAGAGGATCTATGGGAATTGTTGCCCTAGATTGTTGACTATGTAACCCTATAACCGCTCGTATGCAAAGAAAACAACAAGTGGGAGAATGTTGGGTATGTGTTATATTCTTTAAATGACTAGCTTTACTATTTGCTACATTGCATCGGGCGCGTGGGGGGAGTTCAGGGGTAATGCCCCCGAGAAATGTTTTTTTCCTCAGGAAACGTGTTGCATTTTTTACCTCATTTTTTTTGTCGCCTTGATTTTCATGTCCATCATTGAGCAATTTTTCAGCAAATGGTTTTTGTCAATGGTTTTCTATTTCCAGTTAAGGAATTAGTGTTGTTGACTAATCTAGGTCATTAGGTTAGGGTTTTGGATGTCGTTGGCTCCTATATGTATATTGTATTGTAAACAATGTATCACTATGAATGAATATAGAATATGTTGGTTTTCCCGGTTTGGGTTTCTAGGGGAAAAATATTTGTGAATGTGTGTATTTTCCATTGTATCTTTTATGTTCTTTTACTGAAAATCTGTTTGCAATAAATATTTTACAAGGTTAAAATCTACAATGAAGGCCAAGGTGTCCACCGTAACTTGAGGAAAAAGGTCATCCTGATGAAGAAAAACATACATAAGAGACCAAGGGCACATGTTTGGGTTACAGATTTGTCATGAAAGGTTGGGATCACATCACCAAAACTTCACCAATAACCAAGATTCTCCAAAATCCATGAACAAGATGAGTTGTTTAGTCACATGATGAAGAGTGGGACAAGAACTTGAGTTGGATAGTGAGAAGAATTGAAGACTCGGTGGAAAAAATTCAAGAAGTGGATAAGGAGGTGAAGAAGGTGGTGTAAGTGCAGGACAACAAATACATGGCATGTTCATGACTTAAACAGTTGAAGCAGTCGAACAATGAACTTAAGAACAAGTTCATATGAATGGTCATTTTTTGAACCATGGGTGTAGCCAAAGAGGTCTAGGTGCAAGTATGATGTTTTTGGTTCTTCACACTCCCAAAACTTGTAAAATTTATTTGAAGGGGGATTTAGGTGCCTTGGAAGGATTCCAAGCATAACCGGTGAACTTGGGTTTACCTCAAGTGGAACAACATTGGAGGACGCTTAGACAATTTGGGATGACATGTGGACAAGAACACAGAGGTAAGATGCACACAAAATTCAAAAGGACGTGAGGCAGATTTGGATTGCAATTATGGGAAAGACTAACAATATTAGCAAAGAGTTGAATTCCAAAACACATTTTGGGTAAACATCAGGGTGTTTCGTTCCAAGTGTGGATGTGGTGACAAAGGATGTGCACCAAATGAAGCATTGGTGCAAATGAGTTCGAACAACTCAAACCACTTGGAACACTTTAACGATTCATTGAGGCACTTGAACGTTGAGTTGAGGAAAGGTGACTCAGTGGAATAGGGAAACTTGGATACTTTTCTTGTTCATAGAATTGTATGGACAAGTTGTGTCACAACACAAAACAATCGCACGGGGTATGAGTGTTCCTTGTGACTTGGACATGGTGATTAGGTGAAGCACTAGTTGTTCCAAGACATGGATAGGTGTATGCAATAGCATGAAAAATGGGATGAAGTAGTTATGTGAGGCAGGTTGGATGTGTAGAAGTTGAAGTATAATGGGATGTTCTATGTACAAGTATGTAGATGAAGAAGATGGGAGATTGAATAAATAATATATACTAGCATTTGACTTGGCTAGGCATGACAACAAACTAAGGTGTTGAGGCATATATCGATATTTCCAAGACAAACTAGACGATTGCAAGGGAGAACTTGGTTGGTCACACGAAAGTTGTGTGGTGATTTCCTTGACCTTTCATGCAACTTGGGATATGGCGTGGATGGTAGAGTCAGAGGAAAATTGATTTTTGGGACAGATTCAAATTACAACAAGGAAAGGGTATCTTGGTTGCGGAAATGTGTAGATGAGCAGAAGTATGGACCGAAGTAATGAGTATTTTCATGACAAAGTAAATTCAAAATCATGAGACCTAGCCAATGTGGAGAAGTTCCTTGACAGATTTGGACATCGATAGTGGTGGGGAAAGCACATTCTTTCCTTGATGTTTTTGAATTGGACGATGTGAAAAATACATGGACATAAGAAATTATGTTTGGTTTTGCGAAGCCCCAATCATGGATTGGGCATGAAGTTGGATTAATCACCCAACTTGTCAATAATGTGGTAGGTACAACAAGGCACGGTAACATGACCAAAGTAATTGGAGTATGGGTGTAGTAGTTCATAAATTGAACAATTTTGGAGTCGAAATTAGCAATCCCATCATGAGTAGAAATGTTGTAGGTTTCCCGGATGACAACAACTAGGAGTGGGGGAGTATGTAAGGCCTCTAACACCAAACTTAAGAGTGCATGTTTGCTTCCTACCTTAACCAAAGAGCGGGCAGTAGATGTGGATGTGTGATGCACTCAAATGATGTGCATGGGACATCTTGGGCACCAAGATGCCCCTCGGTGAACCTTGACAATGATGTTGGAATATTAGTGAGTAGGAGTACCTTTAGGCGCCTGACACACCAAGGAGACTCACCACAACACCTTGGCAAGATACTTTGACATATGATGGGTCAGAACACACCTTGAGACAACTCGGTGACCTAGAGGCACAATGGCACTGCGATGAGTCATCCAAACTCATCATGCAAGTGTGCGCCCAGGTCATGGGTTAGCTAAATGGAGTGTGAGTGTGGCCAGGGTTGGCCTAATGAAGCATGGAATTAGGTTGGGTTGATGCTCCCAAGTCATGGGTTTATGCACCCAAGACTTGATCGAAGATGGCATGTATAGTTTCAATGGGACATACATAGGGAACCCAGATTGCCAAGCATTCCCAAGTGAATGACAAGGAAGACAAGGTATGGGGCATCGGATGGGTAGGTGCACTCAAGTCAACGATTTGGTGAATAAGGCATGGGAAACCTAGTTGATAGGTGCACCCAAGCAAATGAGTCAATGGACAAGGCATGAACACTTGGTTGGGTCGATGCACCTAAGAGACATGACTTGATAAGCATGGTGTGGGTGTTTGGTGGACCGAAGTGCTGGATGAAACACCTTGGACAGATAATGTGTGGGCATTCAATGGACTGGGTGCCCAAGCATCCAAGAGATGCAATTGTCCATGGAGGGGCACCACATATATATGGATGAGGGGGGCATACTGAATGAACACAACACATGATGGAATAAACACAAGACAAGTTTAGACTGATGTTTTGGACAGACTTGGATGAAGGCCATGAATATCACACAAAGTTCAGCAAGGGAGCACAGGGCGCAAGAATGAAGCAGTCTGGTGATTGTTTCGCTAAGTGTTTCTCCCAAGTGGTCTAGATGAAGATATTGTGTTGGTTTTTGTAGGAATGTCACCAGCAAAGGTGGAATATAGAGCTAGCTAGCCTATGAAAAAGAAATGCAAGTCCATAGGTGGGTTCGTAGGGCCTATTCTGTGACTATGGAGGAGGTCGGTATGATGTTGAGACAGTATGTGCGAATAGTAGCACAATGACTTGACAAAGCACTTGGATAACCATAGGGTTCCTGGAATCAAGTGGTGAGTGATAGTCAAAAAGTGGAAGGGAGTTTTGAAGTATATGAGTAGATTGTTATGTGGTTCAACATGGAAGAAGTGCAGTGAAGGGATGCAACAGGTTGGGGACTATGAGTAGAATCGACAAAGCATCATCGATGAAAGTCAAGTCTGTGAACTCCTTGTACATTGTTCTATTTTATATGATATATACTCAATTCTTTGTATGTTAATAATAGAAATGGGTGTTAAGTTGGTTGGTTTTCTCAGTTACACATATGTTGAATTGTGCATTATGTCTTGGTTTCATTGTCAATTCATCCTAAGTGTTAAACACATAACTTGTTAATAGTATAATTGTTATAAGAAATGAAGTAGGGGTAGTATGAACTTAGTGCTCTAGGTTTATATTTTCCACCAAATGGAAAAATTTTCAGTGCCACAAATTCCCTAGGCCACCAGGAGGCTTAGAAAATACAAGTCTATTATGCCTCGAGCATCTGGTTGTTGGGGCCTGACACCATCCCCATGCAAAAGAAAGAATGTTTTCTCAAATTGTTATAAATATTCTACCTCATAGGAGACATGAAGAGTCTAATGAGGTTGCATTGCATGATAAGTGTTAGTTCTTTCCCATCTTTGAAGAGAGAGTTCTATGGAGTGTTTTGATTGAAGACAAGATAAAAAAAAACTTCAGAAAAAAAAAAAACATGTAAGCCTAAAAAACAATTAGTGAGATATAATAATATTGAATTGATGAGCTCACACTTATACTAATAAGGGGGGTGAATTAGTATAAGGATATATTTTATCTTTTTAACAATCATTAACCATAATGAAATAATCACATAAAATCTAACAACTAGAAGACACAATATTTACATGGAAACCATTTCGGGAGAAAACCACAAAAACTTGTTTTTATAATTTGTAGGTAATGACCCACTATTATACATATTTGTAGGCACCAACCTACTGGAGACACCAACCTTGATTGTCGGATTTTTGTAGGCACCAACCTGCTAGAAACACCAATCCCCATTATTGGATGTTTGTAGGAACCAACTTATTGAAGACACCAATCCCCACTGCTTGATGTTGGTAGGAACCAACCTACTTTCAAGATTGAAAATTCTTCTTTAGAAGTTGAACATCTGCATTTCCTTCATAGGTATTCTTTTTGTTTCTATCTTCACCATGTCTACTCGTTTCTTCTACCTTAGCTCTGCCTTCACCATATCTTCTTGCTTATTTTGTTACATCTGGCTTAGATCTGCCTTCATCAGATATTCTTGCTTTTCCTGCTACTTTTTCCTTAGATCTGCCTTTACAAGTTCATCTTGCTAGAATTCCATATCTACTTGTTATAACACTAGATCTGCTTGCTATAATGCCAGATCTACTTGCTGGAACACAAGATCTACTTGCTAGAATGTCAAATCTACTTACTAGAACACCAAATCTATTCTTCTCTCATATTTAATTGTCTCTCCTTGAATGACATTTGAATCGTCACTCCTCAAATGATATTCAATCATCACTCCTCTCACTTCTTCAAATGTTATTCATAATAATATTACATTTTCACCCACACGCTTTCTTCCATTACTCTTCTCTTTTTATACTTTATCATAACCCTACATGAAGATTCATGTTTTTTCAAAAAGACACGAAATTTATTAATTAAATAATTAATTCCCCCTTTTTTAATGCACTTTTCACAATACCATGGATTTTTAAACAATGGGAAATTACCATTTTACTTTTTGACTTATTTACATAACTTCACTTTTTTTACCTTTTAATTCACCTTTTTATATAAAATCACCTTTTTCATGTAACTTCATTTTGAATTCACCTTTTTTACATAAATTCACCTTTTGCTAGAAAAATAGGATCACAGAGCAATAAAAAAAAACAAATGCAAAAATAAAACACAGAAGATACACAATACAATAGAGACATAGATATACGTGGTTCACCCAGTGTGGGCTACGTCCACCAAAGAAATTGTCAGGTCCTTCCTTTATTATTATCCAGCAAATGAAGGGATACAACCTATAACACACTCGTTGTAACTTTCTCTTCTTTCTCTCATAGTCTTCTCACTCAAAATACGATATTCACAATAATACATAGCCATAATACATTTCCCTTGTAAAAGAGGGTTGCCTTCTAGGGAAAAAAAACCTAACATAACTTCCACTATCAGATCTGTGACCTTATAATGAACGGTCCAAATTTATTATGAAATTACAATATACATGTACAAGGCAATTTTTACTTCGAGGGCTTCCCCGCTGAGGGTCCGCTTGCCCCCAGACCCCGCAGGAGGGGCAATCCCCCCTGCACTCCCTCACGTGGAGGAGTGCACATTCTTATGGGGTGTAAAGTATTCATGGGGTATGAACACAGCTAAAAACAAAGGCCTCTAAATCAGGAACATAATCAGGCTCCACAACCAACACCTTTTTCATGTAACTTCATTTTGAATTCACCTTTTTACATAAATTAACCTTTTTCATGAGACACTTATATTTGAATACTTACATTATATAAGTCCTTTGACATCAATGACAATGATTTTTTCAACAATATCGCCCTTTGTCATTGATGGGAACCATGTAATCAAGACACATAATTCTGCCCCTATCTACAACTCTTCTCATGTCTGCAACTCTCCTCCTTTGTTTGCAATTCTCCCCATTTCTACAACTCTCCTCCTTTTTCTACAACTTTGTTTGTAATTCTCTCCCTTTGACATCAATGGAAAAGGAGTTCTCCCCCTGAGCTTGTACTTCTCCTTAAGCACTTAGTGACTAGATAAGATGGATATCACTCCCAATTTTTGTCTAAGATATTCAAATGTCTCTTTGGGAAGGGGTTTTGTGAAAATATTCACAATCTATTATTTGGTGGCAATATATTCCATCTTGACATTTTTTTTTTGCTACTTGTTCTCTTAAGAAGTGATATTTTATTGGAATATGCTTTGTTTTCAAGTGCACAACATGATACTTCGAAATATTTATTGCACTTGTGTTGTCACAGATTTTTGATATTGGAGGATCATATTCTACCTTAATATCTCTCAATGTCTACTTCATCCAAATAAATTGTGTGAAACATAATGTTGGTGTTATATACTTAGCCTCTATAGTGGATAGAGAAATTGACGATTGTATCTTGCTCAACCAGGACACTAGATTGTTTCCCAAAAAGAATTATCATCCACTTGTGTTTTTCCTATCATCAATACTACCTGCCCAATATGCACATGTATATGTTGTTAGAGTAAGATATTCACTTCTTGAGTACCATAAGACAAAGTCCAAGGTTCCCTTTAGATATTTGAATATAATTTCACTACTTTCACATGAGTTTCTTTTGATGTAGCTTGAAACCGTGCAACCAATCCTATTTCTTGCATAATGTCTAACCTTGATGCCATCACATATGGTAGGTTGGAAATCATTGACCTGTACAATTTTTTATTTTCTTCTGGAGATTCATCATCTTTGCTCAATTTACAACCTGTGACCATGGGTGTGCTAACTGGTGTACATTCTTCCATTTTGAATTTATTGAATATTTACTTGATATACTTGGTTTGTGAAATTAATATTCCTTTGTTAGATTGAGATATTTTTAATCCAACAAAGAATGATGATTCACCAAGCATAGACATCTCAAATTTCTTTTTCATTTATGTTGCAAAATATTGGCACATTTTGTTCATATTTCCTCCAAAAATGATGTCATCTACATAAACCACAACAATCAACTGAATTTCTCCTATTATCTTGATGTAAAGATTAATGTCATTAATTCCTCTTTTGAATCCTTGTTGTTGTAGATATTTATCAAGTCTTTAATACCAAGCTTTGGGAGCTTATTTTAGTCCATAAAGTGATTTCTTCAATTTTCACACATGATCATTATTTTATGATAGTAAGAATCCTTCTGGATGTTCAAGTATAATTCTTCCTCTAAATTTTCATCAAGAAATGCAAACTTAACTGCATCCATTTGATAGACTTTGAATTTCTTGAAACACTCAAATGCCAAAAACATCATAATAGCTTCTAGTCTTGCAACTAGGGAAAAAGTTTCTTCAAAATCGATACCTTCAAATTGAGCGTAAACTTTACAAATCAATATTTCTTTATTTCTTATCACTTGTCCATCTTCTTTTAACTTGTTCCTAAAAACCCACTTGGTGCCAGTCACATTTGTATATGTTGGCCTTGGAACAATTTCCCATGTTTCATTCTTCTCAATTTGATTCAACTCTCCTTCCATAGCATCAGTTCAATGTTTGTCTTCACTAGCTTCTATAAAATTATTAGCCTCTACTTTAAATAGCAAGGAGAATTTTGCATGTTATGGTGCACTTTCTAGTTTTCTTCTGGTATAAACTCTTGTACCTTTATCACAAAGATTTAGATTTTCCGAATGATTCTTTCAGAAAAATATGGATGGTGTCTTTATATCTTGGCGTTCTATTTCTTCTTCTTCATTTTCTTCCCCTTATTGTTATTTTTCTTCTTTTCAGCTTGGCTCATCTCTTTGAACATTTACTTATGTTCTTGCCTTAATTATGATGCCCTTCTTCATCCACTTTTGCATTTGCACTCTCTATGATTTTGCACAATGCTATATTATAACATCCGTAAGATTTTCTTATTGATGAATAACCAAGAAAGATACCTTCAACAGCTCTGGAGTCAAATTTTCCTAAATCCTCATCATCTCTCTTTATGTATCACTTGCTTCTGAAAATTTTGAAGTATTTAACTATTGTTGGTCTACCCTTCCATAATTCATATGGTGTTTTGTTGTTGTTGACTCTGATTTTCCCTCTATTCAGAATGTAGACTGCGTTGTTGACCGTTTGTCTCCATAACCTATATGATAGCTTGGCTTCATTTAACATTGGTCTTGCCATCTCTTGTACGATTTGTTTTTTCCTTTCTAACACTCCATTATGCTGTGGAGTTCTTGTAGCTAAAAAATGTCTCTTTATTCCATGAGTCTCAAAAAGTTCTTCAAATTCATTTGTGATAAAATGACTCCCTCTGTATTATCTCAAGCACTTGATTTTCAAATTAGTTTCGTTTTCAACCAAGGCTTTGAATGCTTTGAACTTCTCAAATTCTTCAGATTTTTATTTTAGGAATATAACCCATGTCATTCTAGAATAATCATCAATGAGAAACATGAAGTAATTTTCACCTTGTGGACTTTGTGTTCTTGTAGGCCCACAAAGATCTATATGAATGAGTTCAAATGGCTTCGTTGTTGAGTACTCATTTGATTTGAAGCTTTCTCTTGTTTGTTTTCCATTTTGACATTGCTTACAAATAGCGTTTGAAGGTTTAGAAATATTTTGCATGTCTCTCACTGCTTTTTTAGTGTTGATTTTCACTAAATTATTGAAATTCATATGGCCCATTTTTCTATGCCATAACCAACTCTCATCTATTTGTCCCATATAGCACTTTTTTCCCTGGATCTCATTGAGAATATATACATTATTTGATATTCTATATGCATTTGTTACTAACCTTCCCGAGCTTGTCTTCCTTATCTCATAGCCTTGAGAATCAAATGTGAGAGAATGTCCTTAATCAAACATTTGAATAACACTAAAAAGATTATGTTCCAACCCTTCAACATAAAATACATTCTATTTTTTAGTCTTTCCATTATCAAGACTAAGAGTACCTTTTCTAGTTATCCTTGTGGTAGCATTATCACCAAATGTTACACTGTCTTCATTTACTTCCTTCGAAGTGAAAAAAAAATTCTTGTCCCATGTCATGTGGCTTGAGAATCCACTATCAACATACCATTTGTTTCCTTTGTTTTGAGCATGAAGGGTAGTTTTCACAAGCATGTATTCCTCCTCCTTTTGATTTTCTTCCTCTTGCTTCCTTTTCTAAACTCATGTAGGTTCTTTCTTTTGTTTGGTAAGGGTATACACTTCCTTGTTTTGTCTAGGAGATTCTACAATGCCACTTCTACAAAAATGTGCTATGTGTCCATAGTTGTTACACTTATAAAACATAAAATTGTAATAAAATACAGGGGAAAATAAATTGCATTTTTTGTTTGAGAACCCATAAGTACTTATGTCTTTGTTCCACACATAATTATTTCTTGCATGCACTCTACAGTTAATTACTTTATGACCAAAATGATTATAGTAATAGAAATAGTCAAAGAAAGAATTTTGATACGAGTTCATGTGAGGTGGCCTTGGTGGGAAAGATCTTATGAATATATCCTTGTTGTCTTTGCTAGGAATGTCAATTTTCTATGGAACATCATTTTCTTTCTTCCTTTTGTCTTCATCATTGATGGAGATTTTGTTCGACAACACAGGTATTCCAATAGAGGACGAACACCTTCAGTAACCACTCACACAAACAGATCAAAGATCAACACACCGATGTTTTGACGTGGTAAAACCCCTATGGGGAAACATCCATAGACCCAGCCAATGTGGCCACTTGGAGCAGTTTATTAATGCAAAATAAAAAGATTACAGAGAGATTTTACAAGAGAGTTTCTCATAATCGATCATTGGCAAATGACCCTCAATGTTGTTTAAATAGAGATCATGGACCAATCGGGTGTTAAGCCACAGATCAATGGTCGTTCGGATCTAGGATAATATGAACCATTAGATCACTCTATGTCGGGAAAATATCATGGTCGTTGGATTTCCTAACTACAAATGCATATTAATGCATACTAAAGAAACACACTTTTACCTAACGACACATTAAACCAAGTAGATATTAACTAACTCCTAAGTGTCTAAATATCCTAGCATCCCCCCTTAAGAACAACTTGGGATAGAATTGAAGGATTTACAATAGTGAAATAATAGGAGAAGGAAGGAGGCATTAGATCCTATCCCCACTTAATGACATCTTCCTGAACTCCTAACATAGATTGAAGTTTGGAAAACTTCTCTTCTATAAGAGACTTTGTGAAAATGTATTCAACTTGATATTCTTTAGGGAAAAAAAGCACTTCAATAACTTGATCATGAATGAGATTTATGATGATGTGAATGTGTAGCTCGATGTGTTTGTTGCGTTGATGTTGAACTAGGTATTTTGCGAGATTGATGGCACTCTGATTGTCGCACCAAAGGTTGGTCAGATGTTGTTGCTGGAAGCCAAACTCTGAAAGAATCTGTCAAAGCCATAAGGCTTCCTAAATTTCATTTACCATTGCTCAGTACTTTGCTTCTGCTGAAGAAAGTGAAATAGCCTATTTTTTCTTACATGCCCAAGTGATAGGTCCTAAACCAAGGCTAAAAACATAACCTGCAGTAGACTTTCAATCATCAGGGTCGTCAACCCAATCTGAATCAGTGAAACCAAACAATAAAGGAGTCCCCCATGATCTGTAATGTATCTCGCACTGAATGGTACCATGGACATAGTCAAGTAACATTTTAGCTTCTTTCCAATGGCTTTCATGGGGTGTTTTCATATAATGAGAAAAAAGATACATGGCAAAGGAAAGATCAGGACGGGTATGAGTCAAGTATAAGAGGCTACCAACTAACTGATGGTACAAGGAGGAATCTACTTTGGGAGAAGTACAGGTGGCAACAAGCTTGACTCCAGAATGAAAGGGAGAAGGGGATGGTTTACAATCGTCTATGTGAAAGCAACGAAGAAATTCACAAGCATACTTAGACTGGGAAAGAAAAATTCCTTCATTGTTTTGCAAAACTTGGAGGCCAAGGAAATAATGCAAAAAGCCTAAGTCTGTCATTTCAAAATTTCTTCTTAAGGATGGTTTTCACATGGTTTAAAAGATTTTAGTCACTACCAGTAAGGATAAGGTCATCAACATAAAGGACAAGGATTATGATATGTCTTCCTATTTTCTTGGTATAGACATTAGGATCAGAATGGCATATAGAGAATCCAGTGGCAATAAGAAAGTTGTCCATTTTGGCATACCAAGCTCGGGGAGCTTGCTTAAGACCATAAAGAGATTTCTTAAGGTGAAAAACAAGGCTAGAGTCATTCTAGACATAGCCAGGAGTTTGTTCCATGTAGATTTCTTCTTGCAAATCTCCATGCAAGAAGGTGGATTTAAATTCCATCTGATGGACCTCCCATTTATGTGAGGCGGCAAGGGAAATAACAAGGCAGATGGAATTCATTTTGGCTACAGGGTAAAAGGTTCCATTATATTCAATTCCTTCAACTTGGGAAAATCATTTGGAAACTAATCAAGCCTTATGTCTTTCAACACTTCCATCTGATGCATATTTAGTTATGTAGACCCATTTACATATGACAAGTTTTCTTCCTTTTGGAAGAGGTACACAATCCTAAGTATCATTTTCCATTAAATAATGATACTCTTCATTCATTGTTGTATCATAATCTAGATGACCTGAAGCTTATGCAAATGTCTATGGATCATGAATCTCTGAAACTTGATACAAAAGAGAAGAGGCTCGTTGGAACTGTGAATCTGTCTGACGTTGATCTAAAGGGTCACCGACAAGATCACCGGCTGCTTCTCGTGTTGAACAGACCCATCTAGGAAGCAGTGGAGCTGGAGTTGGTGATAGTTCAAGGGACTCATCTGGAGGAAGGTGAGTGGAAGGAGTTGTATCTTCATCCTCACTGTCATCATCTGAATAAGAAACTAGAACATAAGAAGGCACAAACGTCGAAGATGGATCACAGGTCGAAGAAGGCACAAATGTTGAATTAGGTTCACAGGCCAAAGAAGGCAGAAATGTTGAATTAGGATCGCAGGCCAAGAGATTTTCATCAAATTTAACATCTCTTCTAATAATAGTTTCATTACAATGTGGTTGAAGAAGTCTATAACCTTTGACATCTTCAGAATAACCAACAAATATACACTTCTCACTTTTAGGCTACAATGGTTTCCTTTTCTCATCAGGAATGTGAGCCCATGCTATACTGCCAAATACATAGAAGTGACTTGCATCTGGTTTAATTTTAGTCCAAGCTTCTTCTGGTGTTATATTTGTAAGAGCCTTTGTGGGAGTGTGATTTACTATGTAATTTTCACAGTTGATGGCTTCTACCCAATAATTTAGACTTAACCCCTTAGATTGGATCATACAATTAGCCATTTCTTTTAATGTGTGGTTCTCTTCTCTCAACAACACCATTTTGTTTTGGTGTATATGGAACAATGTGTTGCATTTGGATGCCCTGTGTAGTGCAATAACTTGTAAAATTATTGTTCACATATTCACCTCCATTATCTATTCTTAACCTTTGAATTTGATGTCCAAATTGCTTTTCTACAAGGGCCTTGTAGGCCAAAAACTTGTCAAAA
Source organism: Picea sitchensis (assembly GCA_010110895.2). Taxonomy (NCBI): domain Eukaryota; kingdom Viridiplantae; phylum Streptophyta; class Pinopsida; order Pinales; family Pinaceae; genus Picea; species Picea sitchensis. The sequence goes on along the minus strand of SNQJ01S0033077.1, from coordinate 3,158 downwards.
AATTTGGTCTTAAGTTTTAAGAAGTAACCCCACTACGTCTGGAAAATTCATTAATGAAAGTGAAGAAATACTTGCACCAAGAAAAAGAAGGAGAAGAAAGTGGACCACACAAATCACTATGAACAAGTTGGAAAGGACCCGAGGCATTCCAAGAGGCATGTTTGTCAAAATTGTCATGATGATGTTTGTCGAGAACACAACCAGCACAAACACCATCTCTGCATCAAACAGGAGGAATACCAATCACCATCTATTTATTACATAGTTTCTACAATGAACGATAATATAGATGACCAAACTGCTCATGCCAAAGTCTGCTCAAGTCATCGCTATGAGCAACAAAAACTGATGAAAAGATGATGACCCAAAGTTGTCAAACTTGTACAACCTGGTAATATCATCAGCAATTCTAGTTACAAGAACATGATTAGGATCTCTTAGAACCTTGATTACAACTTGGTGAGGTGAAAACTCTACGGTTTTACCTTCACCTGAATGGGTGATTCGATATACTAATAGAAGATTACAAGAAAGACTTGGAACACATAATACATTATTGAAATGACCATTTTCTACTTGAACTGTTCCAGATCCTTCAACACTAAGATATCTATCATCACAAATAAATATTTATTGGTTTTACATTCATTTAGAGCAGAAAATATGTCTCTATCCTTAGCCAAATGATAAGATGCTCCAAAATCAATAAGTCACTCATCAAAAGTAGAAGTATAAGTTGTATTGAAGGAGAAAATGGAAGCAGAAAGTGCATGTCCATGAGAAGAAGAAGAATCAATATTGATGTTTTTCTTCTTCATCGTTGCTTCTAAAGATTCCATATTCTTGAAACATTTGGACTCATCATGACCACCTTTATCACAAAAGTTGCAATGTTTGACAGTATTCTTATTTTTATATTTTGCTCCTTTGTCACCATTAGGAGTTGAACTTGTCTGAGTGGGTTTGGGACCCTTGTATTGTTTGTTGTTGTGTCTAGGATGTTGCTTCTTGGGATTCTTGGGTTTATCTTTCTGATGGACTGTTGGGCTCTAAAAATGTCTAAAAATAGCCATAGTTTAGCATTAATTTATCAATCTGAGGATTCGTCTTTTATCTCAAAAATATCAGCAAAGTCTATGCAGATAGCTCATAGAGGCTAAAATCACGTAGTTAAAGAAAACTTGAGTTTATCAACAATCAAGTTCCTCAAGTGTTCATTAAATATTCTGAGACTAGGATCTTACTTAACGAAATTGAAATCTGATTACTAACATGATGCGAATGAAAAGGAACTAACTAATCTGTTGAACTCATTTAACTAAAAAGCAGTAATTGAATCTAAATAGAGACTTGCATAATTAACTATCAACAATGAATCAAATTGCTGGAAAGGAAATAGTGAATTACTCTATCTGTGGAAAGAAACAACAATTGTAATCTAAACAAAAGGGACAACAAATGTAACTTAACTAAAAGGAACAACAATTATAACTTTAATTGAAGGGAACATCGAATGTAACTTAATTGAAAGGAACAACAACTGCAAATCTAAGTAAAAGGAACAACGCATATGAAAATGTGAGGAACTATCAAGCAGCAAACTACAGTAATGGAATTTGGAACAACAATCATTAACACTCAAGGGAAATGTCTATCTTCTATACGCAAACAGCATAAAATTATTAACACACTTATGCATTCATCTTAACTATTGTGAAATAGATTTGAATCACAAAACAGAAATCAAACTAATACAATTACATATTGAGACAACAACTCCTTCATACTGGGCCCTTGGTCCTCAGAAGCACTACTATTAGAAACTCAATATGTAGAAATGGTGAAAATGTTCAAAGCTTTTATTGATTCCATAACTAGTACAACATTTACAAAAACTGCTTGCACAGAGTGATTCTGAGTTTGAAGACTTGGATGAAATTCTTCGATTATATTTTCAGGATCTATTACCCTTTATATATTACAATAATATGGGTAAATTAATCCATCCTGAGGATCAAGAGATCCTTAGGATTTCTTTACTATTATAAAGTTACAAGATAGAAAATCAATCATCCTCAAAACGGCTTTGCTCCAAAATTCCTCAACCTCTAATAGCTTACGCATCTTCAAGATCTTCTTTGCTATCTTGGGTTTGGCAATGTTTATCCATTCCTTTTTCATAACCCAACATACCCCCTGGCTTATTGGATTACTGAGAGGGGGGTTAATCAGTAATAGAGAAATTTAATCATTTTTAACCATATAATCCAAGTGTTATATCAATGAAGCATTATCACCCAATAACTGCAGAGTAAATAAGCAATGAACAAATAAACAATCATACACATACACAGTACACCAGTTTTTTACGTGGAAACCCAAATCAGGAGAAAACCATGGAATTCTTTTTCTTATATGTCTTGAAGAATTACATTCATTGGAAGCACCAACTTCCTTTGTTTTCCAGTTGCAACTGAAAAGAGGCTCCAACCCCCTAATTTCTCAGGCTACAACTTGAAGGAAGCTACAACTCCCCAATTCTCTGGCTACAACCAGAAGGAGGCTACAACCCCCTATGTTCTATGGCTACAACCAAAAGGTGGTTACAACCACCTGTCCTTACCTCGTCCAAATGCCCTGAAGTTGAAGTAGAATGATGGAACCACTATCACACTATCACTGTGAGATATACCTCTATAAACCTGTACCAATAAATCTGAACCATGCATCAACCTGTACCTCAACCTGTAATCAACCTATACCATAAACAAGTGAATCCAACCATGTACCAAGTATGTACCAATCATGTGTGTCAAATACTCATCAACTATGACTCATCAATATGTACCAACATCATCAACTATACACCTCATGTATGTGCCAACTCATCAACTACTTGTCTCAACCATCTACTCAACATGTACCTCAACCAAAAGCCCTCATCAATTCCATCATCCAAATCTGATTTGTAGCTCCATAATAGACCTGATGTATATGATCACATTCCTGCAAACCTTCCTTAACTTTAACAACAAGAGACTATCATTTTCATCAAACTTTTATTTAGTCTCACATGCCTAGTTTTGGATTAGTCAACAACCCTAACTTGAAGTAATCATAACTTTGAACCTGTAATGTATAAAGATCTAAAACTGATA
>SNQJ01S0033076.1:21688-57094 GCA_010110895.2 Picea sitchensis | reverse complement strand
AGCAGGTTGGTAATCACTTCATTTATGTAGTGTTGTATGTTGATGACATGTTGTTGGTAGGAAATAACATGGATGTTATCAACGAGGTGAAATCACAGCTATCCTCCAAATTTGACATGAAGGATCTCGGTCCTGCTAACTTCATTCTGGGAATGGAGATTAAAAGAGATCGTCCAAACAGGAAATTCTGATTGAATCAGAGAAAATATGTTGTGACAATATTGCAGAGGTTTAATATGCATGGAAGTAAACCGGTCAAGGTTCATATTCCTATAGGTGTAAAGTTATTTGCAGATCAGTGTCCCAAGACACGGGAAGAAGAAGAGGACATGTCCCATGTTCCGTATGCCAGTGCAGTTGGCAGTTTGATGTATGCAATGGTTTGTACTAGACCGGACATTGCACATGCATGGGAGTTTTGAGCAGGTATATGTCAAAACCAGGGAAGGAGTATTGGACAGTAGTAAAGAGGGTCTTCAAGTATTTTCGTGGCACTACCAGTTATGGATTGTTCTACCAAGGAAGACCAGGATTGGACATAGTGGTGGACATACATGGCTTTGTTGGTGCAGATTGGGTTGGAGATCTGGATCACAGAAGATCTACAAGTGGGTATGTGTTTAACCTATTTGGAGGAGCAATCAGATGGATGAGCAAAAGACGGGTTGTAGTGGCACTCTCAACTACAAAAGTTGAATACATGGCAGCCACTCATGCAAGCAAGGAAGCAGTATGGTTAAAAAGATTGTGTTCAGGTATTGGGTTGGTACAACAAGCAATGAGATTAGATTGTGACAGTTAGAGTGCAATCTTCCTGGCAAAGAACCCAACTTATCATTCAAAGACAAAGCATATTGATGTTCAGTATCACTTTGTGAGAGACATGGTTGAGGAAAAGAAGGTGTTGCTGGAAAAGGTTGACACTTTGAAGAATGTTGCGGATTCATTGACAAATTATGTGAGCACAGAAAAGTTCTCCTGGTGTAGAGTAACAATGAGCATTGTTGCCTGTGATTGTTGACTATATAATCCCCTGGACCCCTGGATGCAAAGAAAATAACAAGTGGGAGAATGTTGGGTATGTGTTATATTCTTTGCATGGGTGTGTGTGTGGGCGTGTCAGATTCGACAACTGCGTCTGAGGATCGCTCTAGTAGTGCTATTTGTGTCGTGTGCGCCGGGTTCTTTCCTAGGGGGGTCCTAGGGGGGGGCAGGTATGCCCCCCCTGGTTACGTGTAGCGTTCGGGGCAGCGCCCCAAATTTTTTTTTTTGTGGTTTTTGCTATTTTTAGCGGTTTACTAAATTAATCCCGGATTAAGGGATTAGGGTTTTGGTATCTATAGAATACCTAAAAACATTGTATATATTGTATGGTGAATGGTGAAATTCGAGATATGAATGTAAAAAAGGTTTTCCCGGTTGAGGGTTTCCGATATAAAATCTCTGTGTACTCTATGTATGAGTCATTGATTAAATTCTGTTTTTCTGAAGAATCTATATGCATTGCTTTACTTCACAGGTTTAAAACTTACAAATACCATTGATTTCCAAGAGATTTCTCTACATCTTCATCTATCTTTGTAACAAAGCCTACAAGCCTCTTTGAATCATAGGAAATCAAGGTGAATGAACTAACAATGGACAACATTGCACCCACATCCATGACATTAGCATTTCCTTTTCCATCTAATGTCCATGAAAATGCCATGTCAAAGTTAGACCTTGAAAACATGAGATTATTTCTAAAGAATAGGTATTCACCCACCACCATTTGAACCACTTCTTTGCATTTTTTTATGCAATGCTTGGACCTCTTTCAACGGTTTCTATTTACCATGACCTTGCCCTTAGCCTCCTACTTTCAACTTCTGCTAAGTGCTTCCAAATCCATATGGCTTCCTACAAAATCTTCTCCTCCACATTCTCTAACTAGGGTTTATCCTTCTAGTTTTTTCCTCTTATAAAGATGAACTCAACATGTTCTAGATTATTCTAGAGAACCCTTACTACCTCACCTATTGTGACCTTCGATCCTTTTATGTTGATTTTTTCCCCTTCCCTTGTGAAGTAGAGACCCTATTCAGAATACTGCAAACTCCTAACATGCCATCAAATATTTGTACTGGTTCATTAAGTCTGCCTTTTGACCCATCTTTTCTCAGGTTTCCAAAATCCCTTGTCTCTAAATGGGGAATGCCCTCCTCTACCAAAAGTCTAGGCTGATTTGACTTGGTAAAAGTTAGGGAGGACTTGTGGCTTGCAACAAGTCATGGCATCTTGGTGTAGGCCTACAACATGGAGTAGGAGACAATGGCATGTTGTAAGCCCATGAAATACACACACATATGTGTTTATTCTTCTATATGCATGTATCATAAAAGTCGAAGCTTCAAGTTACTTTGATGGAGCTTGTCAAGAACCCTAGATATTTGTGGTGCTAGTAGAATCTTGTTTCTAAATCAAAATCATCATGTTTCGTTCAAGTATAAAGCTAGAGAAAGGACAAATAATAAAGTTGAATTATTTGCTTTATGGTTGCTTTTGAAATGTGTAGTTGAGCATGGGATTGAAAGGCTCTAGGTGATGGGGGAATTCATAATTGCTCATGGATTGGGTTAATGGAAAATACCACTTTGAAAATTTGGTATTAAGTCCAATTATGCATATTGTTTATGAGGTAAAAAAGTAGTTCCTTGAAAAATTCTCTTTTACTTGCATTTATAGAGAATTCAATACTCAAGAGGATAGATTATCTAAAGAAGCTTTAACATTGCATGAAAGGACTTTATCTAAAAATAGTTAAAGGATGAAATTATCCTTCCAACAAATTTGATCTCTCTTTACTAAGATGCTTGAAGGATACAATGTGATTTCTATTTGGTTGTCAATTAATCAATTCCGGCTCAATTTATTTTCTCAATCATAGAAAGTACTACCCTAACAATGGGTTAATGATATGTAATTTTCAGAAGTGCGTTTAAGCACATACAAAAGGCCCTAGATCCTTAGGATGACTATAATATTTTAGACTAGATCTGAACTAAGGGAACTTTCATGATTTTTTGGTTCTTTTGTATTGAAGACAGATGAGAGCTACAACTCCAAAGATGTTGTACGGACATGATGATGTATATTCTAATTTCAACTCTAAAATATCAAATATAATGTTTTTTTCATGGGTTATATATGTATGTATGCATGCGTGCGTGTGGAATAATTTGCATGAAAAATAAATAATAAATATATAGAGACACTAAATGAGTGATTAGTAATTTGAATATGTACTAATATGTTTGTATAAGTTATACTTCAAAATAGGTTATAAAACTTATATGTTTGGATAATTACCTTTTTTTCCCAAGAAAAAAAAGCTTATATTCAATATTTCAAGTATAAATTAGAATATACATATGTTGTGTCTGTTCCACACTACCACAACTTTAGTTCTCTGCTTCTCCAAAGCTAAAGGAAAACTCATGATAATCTATGACTATTAATTAAAGTCTTCCATAGGCCTTTGGCTCTCAATGCTAGGCCTTTCAAAAACAAACTTCTAAAACAAAATTAGTGAAAACGCAAAAAACACACAACATAATTTCTTCAATTGTAATAGGATCCACATCCTCATCCATGTTGAACCTTAATATAAAGTTTGGACCTTTTCTAGAAAATCACCTTCCTTCTTTTTTTACGCTTCATCAAGTATGTCCTCCTACATGATTGAGCCTCTTTAGAGAGATTATCTACCATCTAATTAAATTCTCTCTAAACATGAGGAAAATAAATATCTAGAAACTTGTTTCTTACCTTCATAACTCCGACCATAATAGGGGATACCATTAAGTTTTATATTTTGTTCTTTCCCTTTGCCTGATATATAATAAGTGTGGAGTCCCCCAACACTTGATTTTTTACAACTTCTCTTTCTAATGCAATTTTGACAAGCAACCATAAAGTATAAAATTAAGTTATCTTAGTCCCCTGACCAACAACGCATTTTAAAGAAATGAAGCGTTTTTCGTTCAAGGAAAGTGTTGGGTATGTGTTATATTCTTTGCATGTGTGTGTGTGGGCGCGTCAGATTCGACAACTGCGTATGACGATCCCTCTAGTATTTCTCTTTGTGTCGTGTGTGTCGAGTGCTTTCCTAGGGGGGTCCCTTACGCGCAGCATTTGGGGCAACGCCCCAAAAATTTTTTTGGGCAATTTTTGCTATTTTTAGCGGTTTTCTAAATTAATCTCGGATTAAGGGATTAGGGTTTTGGTATCTACGGAATACCTAAAAACATTGTATATATTGTATGGTGAATGGTGAAATTCGAAATAATGAATATAAGAAAGGTTTTCCCGGTTGAGGGTTTCCGGTATAAAATCTTTGTGTACTCTATGTATGAGCCATTGATTAAATTATGTTTTGCTTAAGAATCTATATGCATTGCTTTACTTCATAGGTTTAAAACTTACAACTTCTCTTTCTAATGCAATTTTGAGAAGCAATCGTAAAGCATAAAATTCAGTTATGTTAGTCCCCTGACCAACAACGCATTTTAAAGAAATGAAGCATTTTTCGTTCAAGAAAAGGATTCCCCTTGTTCAAAATATACCTAGAGATCCTTGGCACACATCATTGAAATAACCCCAAGCCATAGATTTGTCTATTTATGGAATTTTCAAAGTTCCATGTTGCTTCATTTTTGTTGGACTCCATATTCCTCATAGGCATCTAATTTGATGATAGACTCGAGTTGGAAGTATTTCTCTACCTTGGAAAGTCATCTAATTTCTTGCAAGACAACGTACCTAAACCACTATGCATGGTAGTGCCTTCTATTTTTCTCTTGATTTATCCTTGTACCATTCCTCAAAGCACATCGAAATAGTTTCCCGCTCCCATTTATCTTTGCCATCTACCAACTTCAATGCCTCATTCCAAACTTCTCTCGAATAGGGACAATGTACCAATAAATGGTTTGTAGTTTCATCATTGATTTTACATGTGATACACTCACTTACACCCTACCAAGTTCTCTTGTGATAGTTGTCTTACGTAAGTATATTATCAGATAAATCTAGCCATAAGAAGAAAAAAAAAAACCTAGTTTTTAATGGATCACCTAGATTACACATGATTTTCCACCACCATTAGTTATTTTCACCTTCTATTTCCTCTTCCATCCTAGCCTCACACCCTAACTTTACAGTGTAATTCCCAGAAGATTGATTTGTAGCCCAAATTAATTTATATTCATCATCCTTAATCTTGATAATGTTGTGTTTCAATATAACAGTAAATTAATTTCATTCTTCTGCTATATCTCCTTGAAGATTCAATTTTAAAGTTGTTTTCTAACTTGATTCCAAATAGTACTTGAACTAGAATCTACTAAATATGCTAAATGGTGAATACCCAGATTGTTAAGAGAACTCTTTAAAGGTTATGAGAGCTTATAATTACCTCAACACCCCATCCAAGGGTCTTCTCCAATCCTTAGTTTACTACCTTTCCCAAATTTCCAAGCCATCCATTTTCAACAAGAGGAAAAGAATCATCAAAGCCTTTAAAATTATTGATGCTCCATTATATGACTTTACTTCCCTTCTTATCCAATCCTTCATAGACCCGAGAGATAAGTATTTCACTGTCGTCACTTTTCCCCATAAGCCTTGACTGTGCATCATCCTCCAAAGAATTTTTGTTTCCAATGCCTAGCAAAAAGGTGGATATTTTTAAGCCCCACCCACTTGCCTCTTTTGGGTTTACTAGTTTTCTCCATTTAACCAAGGGTATCCCTTCTTTCTCTCTTTTCCTAGTCCATAGAAAACTAAAACATTTTCTTCTAATATTTCCAACATCCCTTTAGGAATGTGAGCTAAGGGAAACCAATAAATAAGAATTCCCTCTAGCACAAATTTAACCAAGGTCGGCCTACCCCTCTAGAAAGCCACCTGTAACACCAATTTGTCACCATGCCTTCAATTTTCTCATACAAATCGTACCACTCTTTGAACTCATAGTCATCATGTTTAAGATGAAACCCAAGGTATTTAATATCATTGTCAAAAGGAATAGGAGAATAAGGGAATTTGAGAAAAATGTCTTTACAAATTTTTCTCTACACCATTGAAAAGAATAGAAGACTTGTGAGCACTCACTTCCATCGTTGTTGTCTTGGAATATAGATCTATAATTTATGTATACTTCTTGGCTTCAATTAATGTTCCCAATCCAACTAGAATTATGTTATCCACAAATAGGAGATGAGTCAAAGTAAGCTAATTCCCCTTCTTGATCCCCTTTATTGCACCACCCCTTTTCGATGCAAAAATCATCCTACTCGGCCCCTCTACCACCATTAAGAATAACAAAGGGGAAATTAGGAAACCCTAAAAGAGTCCCCTCGTGGCATAGAAAAATCTATATGGAGAGCCAATTATTAGAATTGCAAATGATGTTGATGAAAGACAACCCATTATCCAATTTACAACTTAACTTATACTAATTTGAATCAATAGAAGCCTCATATATAACCAACTAACTTTGTCATAGGCCTTTGTCAAGTCTATTTTCATCACCAAGGCTAGGACTTTTTTAACCTTTGTTTTATGCAATCCTTCTTATTTCGGCTGCATCTTGTTCTTGCATGTTATAAAAAAATCCAAACTACTTTTCTGACACAAACCCTGAGAATAAACTTTTAAGTCTATTCGATACTATCTTTGTCATTATTTATATATATAATTACATAATGAGATTGGCCTATTGTCATCAAGTGTCTCTAGATCATTCTCCTTTGGAACTAGAGCTATAAATGTAGCATTTAAGGCTCCCAAAATCTTTCCAGAAAGTCTAGATTCCTTTATTACCCTTATCAGCTCTTCCTCAGAAAAGCATAGAATCCTAGATCAAATTCAGTTGTCCAATCATTTGGCCCAAGGCTCTTTTCCTTTTTGAAGGAGTGAAACACTGCCTTTAAATTCCTCTTTTGTAACTTATAGTTCTAACACTTCATTTTGTTGATAATTCATTAGCCTTGGAAAGAAAGAGGCTACTTTAGTATCTTTGTTATGTTTGACCTAGGAGGTTCTTATAACAAAGTATTAAAGTATTTTTCCCCTCGTGTAATTTCAAAGAAATTTCTAGCCATAGAGCCTTCTTGCTTCCTAATCTCCCAAATGGTATTTATATTCTTTCAGTGTTTAACATAATTTTGGAAGAATTTAGCTTTTTCGTTGCCTTTTCCCAACCAAATGGATCTATTTTTCAGTCTCCATTTTACATCTTATTGCTTCAAACAATTCCTTTTGACTTGTTTTTAACAGTTTTAATCTCCTACTTTCTTCCTTTGAATAATGCCTCATTTATTGTTTTATGTTAGGTATGTTATTGAATAACTCCACACTTGATTGATTTTCATTAAAGTGAGACATTCATAAATACAATGTGAAGTGACCTTTGGTTTCATCTTCCAAGAGGTATGAATGCCTCTTTCTATTCACCTATGACTCTTCATATTTCTCCTAAATAATATTTACAAAGTACCTCAATCCCTAAGGATTAGGTATCTAACATCCCCCCCGCCTTAATCTGAAGGGGTGTTTGTGAGTCCAAGCATCATTCTAAAGTTTTCAAAATTTTCTCTTCCAAGTGTTTTGGTGAATATGTTTGCAATTTTCTCATTTTTGGAACAACGTTTCAAGTGAATAGTCTTGGCCTCTACATGATATCGAATCAAATGGTACTTTATATTTATGTGCTTGGTTCGGTCATGGAATTTGGGATTCTCTACCAACTTGATTGCAGAAGTATTGTTAACCAAAAGAGGAGTAGAGTTCACTTGTTTCTCTTATAAATATTCAAGTATTATCCTGAGCCACACAATATCCTTTGTTACTTCTGCAGTTGCCACATACTTTTCCTTTCTTGTGGAATCTACAAGGACTTGCTGCTTACATGATCTCCTGGAGACAACTGTTAATCCAAGACTCATGAGGTAGCCTGAAGTTGACACTCCATTTTCTTTATCCCCTTCAAAGTTTGAATCAGAATATCCAATCAAGTTGAAGTCATCGACCATAGAATACTTGAGTCCAAAGTCTTGAGTTCCCTTCAAGTATTTTAGAACTCTTTTTGCAACAGACTAATGTCCTTCATAAGGTTTTTGCATGAACCTAGAAAGAAAACCGACAACAAATGGAATATATGGTTTGGTGATGGTAAGGTATATAAGACTTCCCACAAGTTGTTTGTACTTGCTGTCATCCTCAAATTCATTCCCTTCTTTTCATGTGAGCTTCAAATTATGTTCCATTGGAGTAGAGAGAGGGTTACACTTAGTCGTTCAACAATTCTCCAATGTACTTCTTTTGGGAGATGAATATGTAGTTTGGATTTTGAGTCACTTCAATGCCCAAGTAGTAGAGAAGATGTCTCAAATATGTCATCTCAAAGATTTTCTTCAATTTTTCTCTATGGATGCAATATAGCTTTCATTGTTCTATGTTATCAACAGATAATCTACATACACTACAAGATATACAATAATTTTTCCAACTTTCTTGACAAACAAAGTTGCATCATCAAGATTAAAGTGTTTGAAATTCAATTTCAGAAGATGCTCAATTAGCTTTTCACACCAGTATTGCATTGCTTGTTTCAGGCCATATAAGGATTTGATGAGTTTCCATACTTTTTGTTCTTGTCCCTTCACAACAAAACCTTATGGCTAAGACATGAAGACATTTTCTTTCAAGTCTCCATTCAAGAAAGCAGTCTTCACATCCATCTAATGAACTTTCCATCCATATTGTCATGCCAAGACAAATAGAGTATGAATGGTAGCCCATTTCGTTGTGGGAAAAAAATACTCCTCATAATCAATGCCTTCTTTCTATGCAAATCCTTTTTCCACGAGCCTTACTTTGTGTTTTTCAAGTGAGCCATCTAATTTGTACTTGTTCTTGAAGACCCACTTGCAACCAACTGGGTTGGTTCCGAATTGAGGGTCCACCAACTTCCATGTCTCATTATTGATGAGAGCATCACACTCCTTCTGCATGGATTCTCTCCACTCATCATGAGAAGCATCTTTTTCAAAGGAAGTTGGTTCAAATTTATTAAATAAATTCGATTACAATCATATGAAACATCCATATCATTCTACATCACCTAAATTTGAATTATCTACATCGCCTCCATCTTGTCTTGTAGAAATTCTAGTTCAACCTCATTAGGATGAACACTTTCAAGTCTCTTTATGATCCACTTTGGTGGACCTTTCTGAGATGGTCTAGGCTGTTGCATTAATTGAGATGGTGTTGCATTTCCATCAAGGTTCATCCTTTCAATCCTCACAATCACATCATCGAAATGAACTTCATGTTCTAATGAAGTGGCTAGAACTTCTTCATGAGGGGGGGATGGTGCTTCAAAAGGAGATTCTAGAGATTGATCCAAGATAAGGACACCCCTTTCAATATGTGGAATCTCATCATGAAACTCATGATATGTATTTACATGCGTGAATCATTCCAAATGATCAAGTTGTCACTCAACAATTTTGTCATTCTTGGTGGATTCAAGAAAAATCACATCTCTAGAAATAATGAACTTATTGTTTACCTCATCATAAATACGATATGCCTTGGTGGTATTTGAGTACCCCAAGAAGATGCACTTTTGACTCCTTTCATCAATCTTGTTTCTTTTCTCCTTAGGAATTAAGGCATAACAGATGGAACCAAAGATCCTGAGATACCTCGCCTAAGGAATGTGGCCATACCACATTTCATAAGGATTCTTGTTCCCAAGAGAATGAGATGGAATTTTGTTTTTCATAGATACTACACATAAAACTACATCAACCCAACACATCAATTTCACATTTTTGAAAAACATCATGTAAGGAACCATATTTAAGAGAGTCATGTTCATTCTTTCAGCTGCACCATTTTGTTGAGGATTGTATGGAACAATGGTTTGATGTTGAATCCCATGTTGGCGAAGATAGTTTTCAAATTCATTAGATGTATATTCTCTTCCATTATCAGTACGAAGGGTGCCAATATGTGATTGTGCTTCATTTTGGATCCATACATGGAAATTTTTAAAAGTTTCAAAAGCCTATGATTATCTTTCAACAAGTACACCCAACACATATTGGTGTAATCATCAATAAAAGGCATGATATATTTATTACCATTTGCAGATGGAATAAGAATGGGGCCACACAAATCATAATGTATCAATCCAAGTTTTTTACATGCTCTAGAAGTGGAATCATGAAAAGGTTGTTTGTTATGTTTTCCAATGACACAAGCATCACATTCTTCAATTTCTTAGGAATAGTAGGCAAACCAAAAACACTATTATTTTTCAACAAATGAAGGTTGTCATAATTAATGTGTCTAAATCTATCATGCCATAAGAGACTAGGTGGAAATGTACCTTCATCATGGTGAGAGAGGTATGTATAATTTTGTGCATGAGAATATGTCCCTTTCAACTTCAATAATCTTCCATCCTCTACTCTTGTCATAACAACCATGTTGTCATAAGCCTTACTTATTTCAACTTTTCCACCAAAGATATGAATAGGTGGCCTTGTTATTGAATGTGCACAAGAGACAACAAGTTCCTTCATAGCTTAGGAAGATAGAGCACATCATGCAAAAAAAATCCAGGAATATAGGCAATTTAAGCTTGATAGTGCCAATTCCCAAAGGTTACAAACTTGAGTTATCTGCAAAATTAGATGTACCATCTACATTGTCATTGAAATCTTCAAAGAAGTCTCTCTGAAAGGTCATTTGGCATGTTTCATATGTGTCAAGAATTCATGCATCTCTCCAAGAAGCAAATGAAGTGTTAAATAAATCTTCAGCTACTCCAATATTGCAATGGGCAACAATATAATGAGCAGATTCAAGTGATTTACCTTTCGCCAGATCTAATGCTTTACCTTTGCCTTATTTTTTTATCTTGCTTGCCTTTGATCATATCCCATGGGATTTTGCATGTATTTGCTTCATGTGACCCATTCTTTCCACAACGAAAACAATGGAGATCAAATCTCTCACCTTGATTGTGGCTATCCCCTGCCTCTGAAATTCTTTCTTCCACGTCTTATTTTACTGCCTTCTCCTATAGAAGAATCACATGATTAATTCTTCCCTTTCTAAGCAAGGAACATGGTCTCTCCAGTGGGATGAGTTGTCTTCTTTCCAAAATATTTCTCATGTTCTGCAACTTTCTCCACCAATGAGTCAAATGTGATGGACTTCATTTAGCCACTAGATTGTAGGGATTCAAGGTATTGAGAAGATGTAGGGTAGATGTTCTTAATGAAGGTCATGAGAGGAATGTCTTTCTTCACTCTAGTGGCATCGATGTCGTGCATGATGGATTTGATATAAGAAGCTAAAGCCATGGGATCATCATCCTTCAACTTTAGGTTGAAGAGCTTCATCAACAATTGTACGAGTTCCAATTTTGAGTCTGAGTCATACAAATCCTTCAATTTATTTAAGCACCATAAGAGTCTTTAATAGAAATAATTTGGTGGCTCACCTCTTCACTTATCGTCACATCAATCAAGGAACATGATTTCTTGTCTTTGTTCTTCCATATGGAAACCTCCTTATCTGCCACATGTTTGGTAGGTCCACTATCGTCCTCTCCTTCACAAATGCCATCCCACAAAACATTAAAAATCATAGTATGTTTGATCTTTCTAGACCATTCTAGGTATTTTTCTTTGCTATTCAGCACCATACCAACAATGGATATGAGAGAATGCATCTTCCAATAGATCTTTAAAGCTACCTAAGAAGTTAGGTACTCCAAAGTAGAAAAGGATGGACAATGAGACTATAATGCTTCAAGTTGAGGCAAAATTGTCTAATTATGCATGAAAAATTCTCACAAAAATTAATATATTCTCAATACTTATTTGAGACACCAACAATTTTTCTCTTATGACCATTTTTTTGTGTGTGTTATTCACAAACACAAAGGATGATGAAGTGGTTTCTAAACTGCCTTTTCTACCAAATGTGATTGCTACATAAGAAATCCACACATCTAAAGACGACGAGGAGGAAAACATGGATGTTGAAATTGTCAAAAACCATTCAGGGGACGCCGATAAAATTGATAAATTTACAACCATAACGCCAAATCAAATGAACATGTACAAATCCTTTTGACGCACTGACTTTTAGAAGGCAAACTTGAGGAGGGTATTGTAGAGTATAGAAAGGTGCCCTATCTCCATTCCCATGACCATAGTCATGTCGAGAATAGCCAAGATGTTTGTGGGGAATTGGTGGAAACGAGGTGGATGGTGATGATGGGAAGGAACTTGTGTTTATATATGAAATTTCACACGTTCAAGTTACATACAGATGTTTTGAGACGGTGAATATTTAGGTGGATAGAGATTTCAATGTCAAGCTCTTGGATTATTGTTTTGTGATAAATATATTATGAACGATTACTAGAGAGGGGAGAGGAGCGAATAGTAGAGTAACACAGGGGGAATAACTAAAGAGAATAATGCCAAACATAGGCAAGGAGTGGTTAGGTTGCATGTGAGAGAGAGGTTGGGTGTGAACAACAATATATGTTTATGGTAGGAGAGACATGCCTGAGGGAGTAAATAAATTTGAGAGGCATTTATTCACTCAGGAGAGAATCGTGGAGTTAAAACTAGATCTGGTACCATTTTCAGACAAATTATTGAATAACTCCACACTCAATTGATTTGCATTAAAATGAGACATTCATAAATACAATGTGAAGTGAGCTTTGGTTTCATCTTCCAAGAGGTCCAAATGACTCTTCCTATTCACCTATGATTATTCATATTTCTCCTAAATAATATTTACGAAGTACCTCAATCCCTAAGGATTAGGTATATAACACTTCCAAACAAGAGTCTTATCTCTTCCTCAATCTCAATTAGTACCTTGTTAATTTCCTTTGCTTCTTTTTTTGTGCCCATTTTGTTACTATTTTCTTTACATTCCTTGGATTCATTGCAAACTAAAAACATAGTTGACTCCGATGTACTAAAGATGTACTTTCTCTAGTTCTATTTCATTGTCTCTCTTAAATGTTCTTCTTCTAGCTATGTATGATTTAATTTGAAAGGGCCTGGAGGATTTTTGTCTTCTTTTTCTATTTTAGGAAGAATTGGGAGATGGTCCAAAGACCCAACATTTTGACATCATGTTTTTAACCTTTTTGTGTGCTTTGAATTTTTTTCTACTACCAAAAACCTATATAGCCTCTTTGGAATTCATTTCCTTCCACTCCTTGAATTCCTCCAAGTAGGAACTAGTTGAATGGGTTCCATATGACCCAATCTCATGTCCTCAAACAATTAACAAAAATAATCAACCAAGGGATCTTGTTTAGAATCCCCCCCTAAGATTTCCCCATCAATCATTGTCAATTTAAGATCCCATCCTAAAATAACATTATCATTTCTTAGAAAACCCAAGAATTGAAAGGAATATGAAAAGGTTTTCCTCTCTCCAAATGGGACATAAAGATTAATGATATTAATTCGTTTCCCCAACTTCTTGGACCTAAATTTTGTTTAAATACTTACATTTAGAATAGATGATTTTATGAGTTCTAAAGAATCTCTCTACCCTATAACTAACCCCTCTGATCTTCCATATGAATCTAATGAGAAAAATGACCAATCTTTCAAATAAGAGAACAAAATTTCCACTACTTTACTTATCTCATAGATTGTCTCCTAAACTAAACTATATCTATCTCATATTTAGATATTTAGGGCTATATTTTTGTGGGCACCCCTACTCTCCCACATTCATAGACAAAATAATCATGGGTTCACCTTATCTAAGGCATTCCTTACTCTAAGGGCCCCCTTTATGGTCATTTTCTTACCTTCCTTCACCTCCTTTATGCTCTTTTTTTTACTAAGGATAGATAGGATTTTCGACCTGACACTTGAGATTGTCTAGTATCGAATGCCATTCCTCCTTGAATTCCCATTACCTAAGATTGGGAGCCTTCTTTCTTGGACATTAGCTAATATATTGAGATTATTTCACCTTCTAATCTAGGGTTGGATTCCACCACTTCATTGTTCAAACCACAAACTATGGAGGATGTCTCAGACAACAAAGGTTCTACGATATTATTCTTTTGATCCCTAGCTACTTCATCATTCAGGGCTAGGGTTCTACTCTTGTCATTTTTCTTAGATTGATCCAAAAGCCTTACCTTAGATAGATTGCTACTAGAAATTATCTTTGAGGGTATTTCTATATTTTCAAAAGTTGATAGAGTGCAGGGATAAGAAGTATGACAAATCATATATTTTCCAGAGAATTTGGTGGAGGATTATTTCTCTGATTCTACTTCTAGATGTTTCATGTCCTTAAGCCTTTCTGTGCTTGAAGTGGTGAATTTCCATCCCTTTTTTTCTCTAGAAATATCTTCCTATAGTATTCTCCCTCTTGGTTTATGGCTTTTTTGACTATCAAGGATTCCAATTTACCCTTTGCTTCTTCTTTGTTCGCCACTTTTTCTTATGCTTTTAAAGCCTCTCTAGAATATTTTTCTTTCTTATTCTAGATCCACTTACTATCCTTATTTGCACATTCTTTTTACACGTGGCATACAATATAACATTTCAAGCACCTGAAGGGTGGTTTCTAGAAATATAAAAGTTGTGTAAAATTCCATTCCCACCATACAATTTCCATTTCCTTGGTAGGCCCTCCCAGTGGTCCATTTCCACTAAGATTTTAATTGTCTTCATATCCACTTTGAATTGGTAATCCACTTCATAATCAATAAAATTACCCAACTCATCCCCTAAAACTTTCATAATATTTTTGTTCCAAAGCTCCATGGGAAAGTCAGGCATAATTACCAACACTAGTTGCTTGAAGTTCTTTCTTTCCAAGGATTGAATCCCATCTTATAGTGTATTAAGTATAGTAAGGAAGTTCCCCAACACCACTTTTTGTTTAAAATTTTCTCAATGTCACTTTCACATATGAATTCAAAGGTAATCCACCCTCTCATTAGGATATGTAATGTAGGGATATACACTAGTACATCATTCCAATTCCTTTCCAACCACCACTGTAATGTCTCTTCTTTTACTTGCTTTCCCATGAACCAACCTTAGTAGGGAATTCTCCATCGAGGACTTAACCTCCTCCATTCCCACATCTTCTCCCATAACCAATTTTACTCTCTCATTTTGTGATCTTATGTGCTTTTTCCTTTGTTTGTTACCCACAAACCCTAGCCTTAAGTCCTTTTCCTTTATTATATTTTATACCTCCCCTCCTATTGTCAATTCAACATGGGTTAATGCTCCAAAACCTCTCTCTAGATTGAACCCTAGTTCACACTTTGGCTTGTTAACAATGTTTGAACCCTCAGCTTTGTGAAATTACTAGAAGGTTCTCTTCCATAACTAGTCTCATAACCAAACAACTAAGGCTTTGACTCTTCAAAATAACAATGAGTTTCTTTGTGTGCTTCAAACTAAAATATAAAAGACTCCTCATTTATGATAAGGCGACCAATAACTTCCCTTCTAACATAACCTCCTCCAATATTTGGAGGAATAAAGGTCTATCATGTCCTCGCATCACCTAAGGACAACTACCTTAAATCCATGCCCTTTGCACCATGAATAAATTGTACCTCTTGTGTTGGAGGAATCTCCATCACATGATAGACTCTTCTATAGTGTTTTATAAGGTTGTAACGTCCCCTAGTCCCTTCATAATTTCTTTGTTGAAAGCCCTGGTATTTCTCCATATCTCAATTACCCTCTCTTGTGAACTAAAGATAGACCTTAGTAACACCTCCTCTCCTCCTCCATCTCACCTTTGTTTGATTCAAATAATAATTTATGAATGTAAAGGTTATAAGAAGTAGAAAACTATTAGATAAAAGTAAGAAGAAATGGAAATTGGTAGAAGCAATATTAATGTTGCTATTTGTTGTTTATATTGTGCATATCCTAGCGCATATGATTGTGATTAAACATGTTCTTTTTAAGAGCATATTGAGTGATGAAAGTGTTATGGCTAGCCACCTTTTGCAAAGGAGAACATGCTAAACAAGGTGGTAGAAATTGGATGATTGCATGTAACACCTTTTACTGCTACTTTGGGTTGGTTTCCTCCATAGGTCGGCAAAGGGGTGACAATATGCCTTGTTTGATACTTTATGGGTAGCTTAGTGAGGATTTTGCAGTGGCATATGTACCATCCATATGGTAAACAAGTTCTCATTACTGACCATGATCATATCTATAAAATATGCAGAATAATGAAATTCACATGCACACTGGTATTAGTCAATATGTATCAATTAAATACCTTGCATTGCAAAATTGTTAAAGTTTTCTATGAAGCTTTGCACTTGCTATTTTGAACGCCAATTTTTTAAACCAAGGTTCCAAATATTTGGATAGATCCATTCATTGAAAATTACTTCTTTACAAGAGAAATATGGAGCATTTCATAGTTGTGGACCAATATCTCGAGTGTTATATGAAAATGAATTAGACATTTGCATGGCTAGCTAAGGCAACTTCAAAATGGTAGTAGATTGCAAATTTGGATTGACAAATTCCAACTTACTAAAATTGATTATAATTTAACAAAAACACTAAACTGATTATAATTTAACAAAAAAACTAAACAATAGCATAAAAGGTATCCAATTGAATTGTGATATTTTACCTTGTACTTTAATTTGCTTGTACCAAAGCCAACACAACTTCCCAAATCCAAAAATCTTTGATCGAATTCTCAATGTTTGTTGAAGATAACGGGGATGAGTGGTGATGTTTAAGGTATATTACATATCTAGCACCAATTGTAACTAATGTAATAAGGATTCCAATTTTTTCAATGAACGCTAACACATTTCCAAAGCATGCAATAATAATGAGTGATGTGTGACATTGATTCCAAAATTGACACATTTCCAAAGCATGCAATAATAATGAGTGATGTATGACATGGATTCCAAAATTTTCAATGAAGTTGACAGATGTCCAAAGCATGCAATAATGAGTTATCTATCATGAACAAATAAGTTGAGGAATCATAATATTACATAATAGGAGTTTATGAAATAATATTTGCACAAGGAACCAAAATGAACTTGAGACCGTATACCCAACCTCTGAATATTTCTATATGTTATTGAAGTTCACACTATTTGCCACATATTGGGTCTCTTCCTTGATCAATTTCTTGGGCACATAACATGGCAACATTTCTCCTCCAAGAATGTGATTTCAAGTAGAAATCCTACTTTGCAACAACCATTTGACAATGCTCTCTCTTGATATCCAACTTGAGAACAAGCCAATCTTCGTTTCCCTAACTTTTTTGTCATTGTCATTTGTTGTTGTTTCGAGCCACTGAGGAGCACATGTAACTACTCATCCATGCCATGATGCAACTCTTTGTATCTTTGTATAGACTTTGATTTAGCCTTTTATATGGTCTAAGATAATTGCAAGATTTAATGTAAATTATTCACGCATTTTTGTTTTAACTCTTCTTAATTTTTGTCGTGGAACTTTCAACATATCAACATTCCAAAAACATGGCATGGACTCATTGCAAAGCAAAGCTCTATTGTTTATTATAATTCTTTTGTTTTATGTGTTATTCATTAAACTTCTTAATAATTAATTCAATAAAGATTCGTATTAGTCCTAGATTTATTAAACACTAAAAACGATTTAAAAGATTTTAATTTTTTCCAAATGATATTTACATTTTATGTTTATTTATCAAACTTCTTAATAATTAATTCAACATAGATTCATTTTATCCCTAAATTTATTAAACACTAAAAAATATTTAAAGAAATTTAATCTTTTTTAAACTAAAACAATATTGTATTCATCAAAAATCATGGCATAATTTGTGTATCACAGGGGTACAACATTGAGAGATACAATGAGGATTTTGAGGTCCATTTTTGTCCCCAACTCCAAAGAGTTGATGGGTGGTTTAGAGCTTTCCAAATTTCCAATTGAACTTAATTTTCCACATCATAAATAGAGTAATTTTGTAAGTCCCACACAACTAAATATTCTTAATTTATACTTGCTTTTTTTTCCCAAGGATTTGAGTATTTCTTCCCTAATCAAAGTGTTTTTTATCTTACCAATTCCTCCATTTGCAAAAAAACTCTTTTTAGTGGTTGGCTATCTTAAACTTGGGTTTTTCCTATATTCCTTGCCAGGAGAAGCATTGGGTTCTTTGGGGTGATTTGGATGCACCCTATCTTTGTTCTAACCTTCTTGTCATTCATCCTTAAGGGATGGCTCTAATGAATTGACTTTTTGACCTTTCCTAAAGTATGGTGATTCCACTATCATGAATGCAACATGAGTATTCTCAACAATGTTCATGGTCACTTCATATTTTCCAATGGATAAATCCTTTGGGGGGGGTTAGGGATTTGCTTCCTTGATGGGAGGATAGTTAAGAATCAAGGTATGAGGGCTTGTATTAGACCATCCTCCCCTTTTCGACCATTTTCCCCTCTCTATTTTGACACAATAAAAAGGGGCTTGGGTTGCTTCTTGGGTATGACTAATCCCCTACTATTGAGAGCTCACCCAATCCTTCGTTGTTATTTTGGAAAGAAGCAACTCCTAATTACAATGGAATCATTCTCACTTTAGCAATACTCTCTCGAGAATTCCCTTACCCACATGTAGATTTAAGCATACTCAACCAAAAGAGAACAAGCCTTCTCCATCTTTACTGAAGTCATATCATATAAGTGTATTCTTGATTTGCGCTAACACCTTATCCTCCCATAAGTGCATTGAGAAGTTCAAAAGTCTATCCTAGAGGGTCAAAGAGATTGGCTCCACTTGGGTTAATAGTTGGTGTCTAGCAGGAAAGGAAATGACCTGCTCTTCCCCATAACCATGGGCCTTCTTTCAAAATCCTTTACGTCTCTTCTTCACTTGAGAAAAGCGCTGCAAAAAAAAACTGTTTCAAAAATTCTTATTTAGATTGTAGACCCAAATTTCTTTAATCCACTCCTTGAGCGCATCATAAGAAGGACATATTGCTATGTCACATTAAACAAACATGTCAAAAGACTTCAAAATATGATGCACAGACTATAAAGGAATCTTGTCAGCACTTGAATTAAGGACCAAGTCAAATTGCTACAACTAGATAAAGCAGACACCGCCAAGAAAACATTCTCGGTGATAGAGAACCTTATTTAGTATGCTTTGAGGACAAAGCATCCTTTAAGGGGGTGGAAAAGTAATGATAATAATAATAAATAATCACAATGAATTTAATGAAACACCAAGGGCCGCACACCCCTTCACCTCGTGACTAGTCAATATATATCTATATTCATACTGAGTCACGAGGCTCATTGTAATCATCATTCATATTATCCAATATTTTATTATATAATTGTAGATAGAATGTGTCCACCTTATAAGAAACATTAAGGTTTATCCCATTGATATCCCCTTAGACATACAATTCAAGGCTTTCTTTGACCAATATTCCACAAGATTGTTAATTCAAGATGAGTGGAGTTTGATCATTAGGGTTTCAAAGTCCTTCTTGACTATGAACACCTGAGATTGTCCTCTTTGAAAGTCAAGCTTGACTCCTACACCTGTGGAGTTCCGAATCTTTGGTTATTTCTTCAACAATCTACCAAGGGAGGTCATCATAACTTCTTTGTAAGAAACCCATGGACACCTCTCCATTGGCGAGGTTTACCTAGAACATTGGGCTTGACCCTTCTTCAAAATGTGGCCTAGATATCATTGAAGGGGACACACTTAGCTCATAGATGGCACAAATCTATCAATCTCTACTCATTCATAGGTTGGCACTATGCTTCATTCTTGCAAGATTTACACTTGTTGGCTCACGATCTCAGTAAAAAAACCTCAAAATTTCAAGTGTTAAGAAAATTATATGGAATTAATATAGATTTATATTAATTTGATGATTTATTAAATATTAAAAGGATTAAAAAACTAATCTTTTATTTGTTTAAAGGATATAAAATCGTCAGTTGTTTATCGTTCCTTAAAATCAATGAAATGTATTGAACAAAAAAAAAAAAAAAAGTTTTTTAAATTTAAATATCAATTTTATTTTTTAAATAAAATTAAATAAAAAAAAAAAAAAAAAAGTTTTTTAAATATCAATTTTATTTTTAAATAAAATTAAATAAAAAAACCAGAATTATATATTTTCCTTGAAAAGAAAATCATAATTTTATTAATAGTAACACAATCACATTATGTATATGCATCACTACAAATGACAAATTCCAACAAAAACTTCAAAAATAGTACATAATAATATTCATATATTGTCCCATCTAACCACTCCACCTTATCTCAAAAAAAAAAAAATGTCACCCTAATAATCTCATATTACCATGTGAATTACATCACACACACATCATCATCATCATCATCATCCATCATAACATAAACAAACACATCCTCATAGAGCTAATAAAAAGCAATGTGAAAATATTCAAAAACATATCCATCCATGGATTCCTGATTGTGCCATGATCCATCATCCAAAAGAAGACCAACCTTTGAAAATGCATCCACATCCATGTTCCTTTCTCTGTAAACATGGGCAAATGAGATCTTGTTAAAAGATGAGCATGCCAACCGAATCTCATCATATATTAGCCTTAAAATATACTTATCCAACTCATCGAGACCCATTCATCCAATTGATAACAATAAGGCAATCACCAAAAAATTGAATGTGTTGAAAACCTTTCTAGTTTGCTAGAGTAATTAATAAGTTTAGTGCTATGAGCTCAACCAAATTATTAGAACCTCTTCCTAGCCCTGCTTTAAACTTCACAACATACTCATCATAGAGAGAGAGCACCCCACTAGGTCCACTTGAGGGATGATTTCCCTGACTTGCAACGTCAAAGAAATCCCAATCACCACTTTTGTCAATCTACTCCCCCTAATCTCTCTAGAAATTTTTGCCTTATTTGTTTGGAAAACTCCTTCAAGGATAGACATACATTGAACATCATACTAAATGGAGGAATGTATTCAAAAATCAAAGCATTACAAGCCAACCAAATTCCCCACATAGTGAACAAGGTTAGTGGTTGAACATTTTTAAAATATTTTACTTGCATCATTTATTTAGGCTTGCCACAATAGAGACACCACTCCAAATTCCTCTTAGGCTTGTGATCTTTTCTAGATCCATCCATACCCAAATAGCATAAGGACAATCCAAAAACAAATGACCAATTGATTAATTGCACTCCTTACCTATAATACACCAACTCGACCCATTTGTGCCTCTATTCTATATGATATCCCAAGTTAGAACCTTTTCCCTAAGAACCAACCACATAAATATGTGGGTTTTTAAAGGGCACTTAAATTTCCAAATGTGCTTCCACCACTAAGCCACATGCTCCTCTCACACTGAAACACTTAATGCTTGATATCCTACCTTTGAAGTATAATATCCATTTGGCTAGAATTTTTCCCCATAACATCTCATCTTCCTCATCCTTAATCCACACATGACTAACTCACAAAGAATGAGCATATCGTTCCCACTTGGTTGCTTTCTTACCATCTAGACCCAACATATATGCTTCCTTCCACCCCTGCCTCCAAATGGTAGTCAAATCTGAATTAGCTGCCCAACTAAGAACAAAATAACCATTTATGTGGATACTATTAATCAAACCTTCAAACAATCTATATCCCTCCCCACAACCAACCCATGGGCTAATCCCAATTCTGACCCTTGACCCTTTTCCAACTTTCCAAATAAGACTATCACCTACCAAAGGAAAAACAATAACCATTGCCTTACAAATATGATAAGAAATCTTCCATTTTTTTACAAGATTTTGAACCCACTCTTCCATTGACTCAAGTATAATATACTTCTAATGAATAACCCTAACCCATAATCCTTTACCTTCTAATAATGTTTGCACACATTTTGTAGCTAGGGATTTATTGAAGCCCAACCCCCTTGATCCTTTGGTAAAGCAATCTTGTTCCATCTAACCCATGCAATGCCTCTCTTCTTCATACTACCAAATGAAATAAACATGAAGCTCACATGTACAATTCTTTCAAGGACACCTTTTGGAATAAAAGCTAATGACATCTAGTAAACAAGTATTGCCTCCATACTGGATTTAACAAGAACCAACCTACCACCACGAGATGACCAACAATTACACCAAATGTAGAGATTCTTCTCCACATTCAAAATGATCCATTGCTAGTTATTTTTTCCATAATAGTTTGGCTTCATCAAAAATCCTAAATGCTTTACCATGTTCTCGAAGTCTATATATTGATAATGAAAGAGCTGAAAGAGAAAGCAAGTACCCTATTATTCCTATCCAAGGGAAGACAAGGAAGACTTATGAGCATTGATCATCATACACATAGCCTTACAATAAAGATGAAGAACTTCCTTAAACTTTATCACATCCCACCTAGAACCATCACAAAAGAGGAGGATGTCATCCACAAATAGAAGGTGGGATAAGAATATATTACCTCCAATTTTGATCCCTCTAGACTGATCACTCCCCCTCGCTTCCAAAAGAGATCTACTAAGACCTTTGACCACTATAAGAAACAAAAGGGGAGATAGTGGGCATCCCTATCTAAGTCCTCTTCTTGTTATAAATAAATCTAAGGCATAACCATTGATTAATAGTGCAAAAGACACCGATAAGACACAACTCATTATTGAATTCAAAAAATGCAAACAAAACCCCAAATAAAGTAGCATCAACCACATATAGAGCCAACTTACCCAATTGTAATATTTTGAGAGGTCTAATTTGATAGTTAGAGTTGGTCATTTTGTTTTTTTGATGGAGTGAAACTCTTCCTTAGAAACCCCAATAGGCTCATGAATCTGCCTTCCAAAAAGAAATCCAAACTGTTCACTAGAGATTGCTTTTGATAAAATACTCTTAACCCTTGTCACAATAACTTTTGAAACAAATTTATAATTTCAATTACATATATATAGGCCTATATTGATCCCAAGTCTTTGGGTTATCAACCTTGGGAATCAAGGCAACGAATGTAGAATTAAAAGTTGCGAACATCTTGCTTGAAATACTAGATTTATTTAAAACACTTTATAACTCTTCCTCTGTTAATTCATAAAAGACCAAGAAGAGCTCAATAGGCCAACCATTAGGCCTCGAGCTATTATACTTTTAGAAACATGGGTGACCAGCTGAAGTTCCTTCTTGGATATTTCTTCTAGCAACTTTTGATTCTCTGCATCATTTACAAAACTAGGAAAACGAGTGGCAATTGTGACCACCTCGACAATTATCACTCGTTGTTCTTCTTTGTAGATATTCTGGAAATGGTCTACCACAAATGAGCAATGTCCTCAAAATATCTGTCCATCGAACCATCCATCCTAGGCATTGGAAAAATGGTATTAACATTCTTACGATGATTGGCATACTTATGAAAAACTTAGTGTTATTATCCCCCTACTCTAGCCATAAGGCCCTACTTTTGAGTCTTTAGGTAACCTCCTTGACAACCAACAATTTTCTTCTTTTTTGCACGAGATCCTTTACCTTCTTTTCAAAATCCCCACTAGGAAACCTTGCCAAAATTGATAAATACATCTCTTCTAACCACCCTTCCATAACCAAAGGCACCTGCCCATCCCTCATCCTTTTTCTATGAGTCTATTGTATTGTAACCTACTCATTTTTCTTTATATTCCCGATAATTTGTAAAGATATTGATTCTCAAGAAGCCTCATCAAATCTATTACAAGCCTCCTTAACCAAATCAACATACTCCTCATCCCTTAACCAATTTGAATTACTTAAAGGGACTTGGGGATTTTTTTACCTCTAGCAATTTCTAAAAAGACATGTAGATTGTCGGAGTCACCACCTACTCCTATTCATTTCCAAATTCTATACAAGATCATCATGCACTAGGGGACATTCCAACTTCTTTGCTACCCTTTTAGTTCTAGATCTCATATTCCTCAGGTTGAATATGAATTGGATCAATATCATATAGGCACAAATCATTCAGTTTCCTAATAAAGTATTTAGAGAGAACATCAACATTTGCAAATTCCCCTCAAACCTCATAATTGTCTAAAGTGAAATTTAAGTCTCCACCCACAATAAACATCCTTTGCTTCATGAAAATCTTTGCAAAACATTGTTCCATAAACCCACATGATCAACATATTGAACATAAATATTCAGAACTATAATCTCTTCTCTAGTCTCTTGAGCGTATAACATAGTCTCAAGACTTGAGGAAACCGAGAAAATGTTAGTACACTTAAATGCCCTTTTTTTCCTTGTCAAGATCAAACCCCCAGATTGGTCCGAAGAATCAATAGAACATAAATGCCAATCCTCAAATATCCTTCCCATTTCACACACTAAGATATGCCCCCCTCACATTATTTCTTTCAACATGAAAAACATATTTTTTGTGCACTTCAACTAATTTGCACAAGGCCAACTTCCTCAATGGCTAACCCACTCCTCTTCCATTTAGGATCATCAATTTCATAATGCACAACTACCTAGTATGTTCATTGATCTAAGAACCCCATCCAAAAGTCTTTGCTTACCCACCAAGCTTTCCTTTTTTGCCTTTTCTTAAGCCATGTGAAAAGGGGACTTCCTTCCCATTTTGGAATTCAAGCGCGGTGATAATGCAATATTACCCAAACCCCCCACTGAACCTTGGGCTTCAACTATTTGAACCCTACACCTATGTCCGAGAGAATACCTAAAAGCATTCCCAAAGAACCCTTCACTTCCTATATTTGAGCCGACATTTTCCAAATAGATTGATGACTCACGGGGATGGGTTGGAAGAGAACCCCCAAAAGGATCCAAATTTTCACCCATTCCAACATCAAAATAAACAAAATCCCCCTTAAAACCCTCAACATCAACCCTAAGGTCCACCTTATTGGAATCCCCTCTCACATGCCTACCATTAATAATAATATCTCTATGAAAGGGAGCAATAGAAGGAGAAACAAATAATTGCTTACCCAAATCCAAAGAGATGGATACTAGCATGAGCACTGAATCTCTCGCATCTGGTCCTTTGTCCAAGCAATGATTGGCCCTAGGTTTTCGAAGACCCTAATTGACAATTAAACCATGTGAAGACCCTTCATTTTTTGAAAAAAACTCTTACACAAAATCTTGAGAAATCCCATCCTCCTTGGCAATGGAACCCCTTTGACAAAAGATCAATCCCCCTTTTTTACCTATTCTTTGTTACAAAATTTCAAACCATAATCCACCACCAAGTGACCATAACCACAACATCTAACACATCTTAAGGGGATACTGAAATAATCCAAAATTTGAGTATGTGAGATTGGGATTTTTTATATTACAATCTCCTCTGCAAGGCCATCCCTAAGGTCCAATCCCTGCAAAATTCTCTCGATGTCATAATCCTAGAGTCCATAAAAATCAAGTTGTCATCCACAAAATACCCTATTAAGTTGCCAATTTCCTTAAATACTTCTAGAGACCAAAATTCAAGGGGAAATCCATGAAGTTCAACCTAAATACGAACAACAAAGGACTTTTCTAATATTGCATAAAAAAAGGGGACCACCTTTTAAGTAGCAACGATGTCGAATCACATTACCAATTTCCCCAACACCTTCACCACATTGCTTGACTTCCTCATAATGAAGGTCATCCAACCCTTGGATAAGAGGTGGAAATGGGGTGAGTATCCTAACACGGACTCCCAATTTTGGTCAAGCTAATCCCTTAATGTTCTATCACTCATCCTATGATTTTGAATCTGACCCAAAAAAGCTTGAGTTGTCATTCCAACGACTTGAAGCATACATATATCTTCATCCAAAATCAAATGAGTAGAGGTCCCTTTCTGGTGGCCATAATGCTTGGATTTTTTTGAACTAACCACCTCACACCTCCATTTTTTACCTTCTACCAAGTCACACACTAGTGGTAAGGGCCTTTGTGTGATTGTCACAGAGGGAGAGTTTATGTCAGGTTCCAAAAAAACTTGCCCAAAAAAACCCCTCTTCACAATCATGACCATCTAAAGGTTTCAGGGTCCCTACAACTAGATCCTCTCCATCAGAGCCAGGGCAAGAAATATGATCAAAAACCCTTCCTAAAGAAACAAAATGACCAGATAGAGCTAAGAATGGTAGAGATGAAAATTGACATCTTACCTGGATTGAAACCCTCTTAGTGATTTGACACACTAATAACACTTTTAAGGCCTATGTCATATTTGTGCCAGACCGACATTCCTTTCCTCTCTTGTACACCATCAATCTTGTTGATGGAAACAATAAAAAATACCCTAAATCCACCATCTCCAAGGGACCCACATCCACATGAAAACCCCTATAGGAATGACTAGGCATATAATCCATAAATATCTCCGATTCATCCAAGAAATCTTTTAAATATTCAAGAAGGTCATCATACAACATCTTTCCAAGTTCAAAAGGGAAAACTAAAGGAGTGATTCCAAACACCCATAAACCTTTAGAACCCTAGCCTGCAAAACCCTAGCCATCTGGTCCAATTTTCTATAGATAAAGAACCCTCTTCATTTTACTCTCATGTTTACCAAAACATACCAAAAGTGTACATATATATTTTACCATGTTACCAAGATCCCACCCTCCAATCTGTAGGTGAGAATGACATTGTTGAACCTTGCTAGCCCCAATGAACAATTAGCTCAAGAAGAGATCTAATCAACAATTGACTTACAAAGAGTGATTATGTTACAAGTGGGATTTGGACAAGGGTGGGGAGGATAACAACTTCTCCTCTCTATCATTTGAGCTAAGATCTAATTGACTTTAAATTTGAAAGACATGGGAGCTGGATTTGATCCACTTATGTGTGCATGGGTCACAATATCATTTAATATAATCCCTCTGGGTGCAACCACACATTCAACCACTACCTTAAGGTGATCCCATGGCTCCAAGAAAAGTCCTCATGGGAATTGAACCTTGACAAATGGTGAAAAACTCCTAGCTTCTCACTATTGGATCCAACTTGTTTGGGCAAAATTTAAAGGACATAGGGGTGGTATTTGATCCATTTATGTATGCATGAGTCACAAAGATCATTTAATATAATCCCTTTGGGTGTGAACACCCGTTCTACCACCACTTCAAGGTGACATTGGTTTGACATTGGTATTGAGAAAAGCTATTGATATTCATTTATTGCGGTGAACGTTTAGACAATAATTATCTTATTCCGTTTTGTTAACGTTAATTTCTGCTTATTTTCTATTGTCTGTCTCTGGTATGGAGATTAAGCACGTGATGATCCATCTAATTGTTTGATTTCACAGAGTTGAGCATGAGATTACGCGTCCTTCTTCCCAGCTCAATGCCTCTCACTATTCATCTTTTCCTTGCTATTGCATCTGCTCTCCTCCTCCTTTCGTACATATTACATATAATGAAACAAGGCTCAAAGCCATTACAACAATATATTCATTATGAGATCAACATGTCATTTTATGGGAATTGAACCCAGGTGGAGAGGATAACAATCATTCCTCCCAACCATTCAAGCTAAACCCAATTGACATATTGGAGTCCTCTTTGTTTGTCTTTTGGAATGGTAGCGTAGATAATATATTGACTATTGTTAACGATAATATGTGGGTGGTAAATGCAATCTTTGAGGCAACTAGTATTAGTTTTGGTAGTCCACTAGTCATTTTCAAGTCTGGATACATACACTAATCTCATGCTTTGGAAGCACTGCTATGATCAAATCCCTGACATCATTCATGGATTACCACTATATAAGTTGAGTTTATGTTTTAGAATTCAATGATTGGCATTACAGTTTCAGCTCAGTTTTAGAATTCAATGATTGGCATTACAGTTTGAGCTCAGTGTTAGACTTCAAGCAGACACCCTTCCATAATGCATTTCAACTACCAATTAATAAGTATCTCTCCACACTTTATTAATTTTTAAACGTTACTAGAGCAAAGTTTTGAGGTAATTGTAGAGAAATGGTATAGTAAAATTTGAGTGATTTATTAATAAGAATAAATACTAGATATTTATGCATCAAGTTTTGTTTAAAGATAGACACACTATTTTAATACACTAACAATTTGTTGCGAAAATATCTCAACCACACATCAAACTAGAAACCAATTAGTGGAAATCTATTTTTCATATTGAATTAGATTTAACAAATCTCCTAAAACTTATAAGAAAGTTATTCAAATAAAGACAAACTCTACTTCACAATGACCAATAGCAATCACAAGTTTTGTATGATCAAGTATCACACATTAATCTAGATAAGACAAATATAAATATTAATTCCAACACTCCTCTTGATGAGTACTTGTCTCAATCTTTGTCACGTTAGGTCTTCATTTACATTTTTCACCAATGCATCAAATGCTCCACCATGAATTGAAGAAACTCTTGATTAACAAAGTCTATATCTGGTCCAAGTTGACACTTGCATCGCGTACCTTGATCATGTAGACATCATCAAATTGTCAATGTCCATATAAAGGAACAACCATCCAACGAAATACTTAGGTACCTAACTGTTGCAATTGTTGGTCTTGTAGGATGTCCTTCAAGTACATAGTTCCTTCAATTTATTGATGAACTCACCCTAAATATACAAAAAGCCTTCCAGTTTCTATGCCTACCATACCTACTAGAGTCTACAACCAACATGATCTACTCATAGAGCATTTAGTTGACTCACATACCACTCCTACAAGTGTTTAACAACTCCATAATAGAGGTTTTGCATTACATTGTACAAGTTATCCAATTCATTGGGGACACGTGGCAAAGGGGTATGCATGCCTATCCAAGGCTTACAACAATATGCCCTTTACGTGTTACATACATAGATACAAGTACACACCATTAACATAGTCCATCTTATGGAGGGACCAAGTACAACCTTTTACAATATTGCCTAGGTACAATTGCAATACTCCTCTCAAGTACAAACTCTAGGAAAAAATTAAGCTTAAAATTTGTAATGACCAATACACAAGATTTATACATAACATTCTAGACTTGCTACAAATACAAGGTGTGATTCATATTTATATATGGTCGCTACTTTTATTGAACACAACACACAAACTTTACCTTGTTTGTCCATCACCATCCTATCTCTAATGCGACCACTAGATTTATCACCAGCATCCTTTGGACCAAACTCCAAAAGAACTCCTTGTTGCATCTAGATCAATATCATTGTCTTCCCCTTTGCAATCTCATCATTCAAACTCGTAATTAAGTATATCATCATCAATTGACTTCTCTGGTGAAAACAATGCAACTTCACTATATATTTAATTTCCACGATAACCAAACAACGATTATTCACCCAAACAACTTGGTTCCATCTTTGAATCAAGGTGTCCATGTTCCTCCATTCACTTATAGAATTTTCATTTCAAACAACATAACAGTTGAGAACCAATTGTGCCTTTAGGTCGAACACCGGTATCACATAGTTGACTGGGAACCTATTGTACTCAAGGGACTAATATCAACCTCACTATAAAGATTGAAAAATTGGCCATCCTATGGACACATTTCCATCTATTCAGACACCTAGGTACCCAACCATGGTGCTCACTAGTTCTCTAAGTGATCCAAAGTTGATCATTATATATTTTGTCGTCTATCTTGGTACTTTTTGGGTGGAAAATTTGGAGGAATAGGCTTGCAAGGACCATTTTTAGTTCTCCTCTTCCTAGTGCTAAAGATTTTGAGTGTAATATCTGCTTAGACATGGCCAGGGATCTTGTCGTCATGACCTACAATCATTTGTTCTATTGTTCGTGTCTTTATCAATGGATCTATCTCCATTCTCATGTTACATAGTGCCTTGTTTGCAAAGGGGAGGTTGGGGATATAGATATCATCCATGTTGAACACACCAACCACACTAAGAGAGAGGGGGTGAATTAGTGTGTGGACTTTTACAACTTTTTTCACTTCAAGTTAGCAATTATTTCAAAACATAATTTTACACATCATCATTGCAATATTGTATGTAGCCATTCACCAATGACATCCATCAATAATTAAGAGCAACCAATTCATAATCACAATGAACACAAGAGACACCATATGTTTGTATAAGATTTTGTATTA
The DNA here is from genome assembly GCA_010110895.2 of Picea sitchensis. NCBI lineage: Eukaryota > Viridiplantae > Streptophyta > Pinopsida > Pinales > Pinaceae > Picea > Picea sitchensis. Next base: position 26,818 of record SNQJ01S0033076.1, on the reverse strand, counting down.
TTTTATATATGTGACTACAATCACGGGTGTTTTATCAGCACCAACTGAAGTAAAGAGCACTAACTCCAAGGAGAGCACCAACTCTAAAGAGAGCACCAACTCTCAAGCAAGACTCAGCTTGTCGATAGAATGGAATCTATCCAACTAGAATAGATCTAGTAGTAAAACCAACCCAAATATAAATCATCTAGTTATTGTATCTTCTCCGGCTTATGATCAGAGGTCTACAACAAATGCTCATCACTAGACTTCATCTTCCCTTGAATTTTGCCCTTCTTCACTTCATCTTCTCTCTGAAATCCGCACCTTCTTCACTTCATCTTCTCTTTGAAATTCACACCTTGTTGTGCCAAAGGATCACCATACCAGAAATCAACAACCTCAAGTGTAGGTCCACTTATTCACCCACTCCATCTCTTTTTCAAATGAACCAAGCATAGATGTATTTATACTCTTTCATGCACAACTCTAGTTTAGGTTTAGGGTCGACTTGTGCCACAAGTTACAACTAACTTGCCCACTTACAACAACTTTGGGACCAATGCATAACCACCATTGACCATCATTCAGGGTCTTCAACTTTAAACCCGACATATTGCCTATTAGCGGAAAGGGCACGGTGAGTTCTAACCTTCATATGCTTTTAACAACCATCTGACCTATTTTTCATAAATCGATCACAGGTATGGATCGATATTCTTTGTCTCTGCGAATGTTGTAGAAATCGAATTCTGTAGAGGCGCTTCCTTCAAACCATTTACATGTAACCATCTGCGCAAAACCACAGGCTTATTAATTTAAGCGGTGTTCCCAATGCCTCATGGCTTATGTGTTTGTAACCCATGACAGGGGGTTGGAACCTAGTCCTCCAGACTTCAACCTTTAGGCGATTTCTCTCTTACAATCATCCAATCTTCCAGAGTTTCAACTTCCCAAAGTGGTTACCTCTCACAAGGGTTGATCCAATGGTTGGCGTGATTCCCGTAACCAAATCAACGGTCTAGCTTCAATCCTTACTTATCCTTCCACTGCTTAATCCAACGAATATGACTTAATCAAAGATTGAGATGGACAACCATTATTTATTTCGGGACTTCGGGAATTTTGGTTCAATTCGAAATCCTTTTCACCGAAGTGGTCAGCGTCAAAGTTGACCACCATCTTTCTTGGCATGCTCTGAATAGATCAACGGTTGACAAAATTTCCTGATCCAACATACGATGGGAGTTCATGACTCTGTGGCTTCGGCCTTCAGGTAAATTTTCTTGTTCTAGATTCCTTTCCACTGGAGTGGTCAGCGCTGGAGTTAACTGTCTCCTTCCCTTTATTGTGATCTAATGGTTCTAATATATCCACTCCAAATCAACGGTTGACACTAGTTCGATTAATTTGAGTCTCCGATATATTTGTGGTTTACACTGTCCTTCCACTAAACTCTAGCCCGAAGAATCTTTGACTCCGACCCATGTGATCGAGGGCTATGACCTTGTTCTAATATTTTGGGTGCTAACCTCTCATCAAGGATTGATGGTCGTGCTTAAACTGGCATGGATATCTACGATCAGGGATGATTGCGGAGTCCCAACTAACACGACCTTTAAAACCGTCGTTGAGTTCTGCAATGGAAGATGCACATTGGCGGATAAACCAATGTGAGTCGTCGATTTGTTGATGGGTAACGATCGACGATCGTTGTGGATTGTGGAACCAAAATCTGTGCGAACATTGACTCATCCTTTGAATCCTGCAATGGCTCCCCACCGTCGATCTGCCTTCACTGAGATTTGACGGTCATGACTTAATTGGATGTTGATCCGACGGTCTTCCTCTGCAACTCCTAGATTTGACGATTATTGTGGCTTTCTGCTGAATTCATCCTTCGACGATCACGATCTATTCTTTTGTTAGATCAATGGCTCATGTAGCTTACTTATCTGTTTTTGGCTTCTTTTCGCTTCAGCCCTGATTTCTCCCATTTAACAATCCCTTTGGTCATAGGACCACTTACGCGACCAAGTGCTTATTCTAGAGGCACCAATACCTTCTGAGCTTTTGAATCATAGAATCATTGTTGATCCTACCGTGATCAACAATGATCATGAATTACTTCAGCCACAAGGTGATCTTCCTTTTCTCTTATTATTGTACATGTTTGACTCATGTTGCCATCAATGACAACACACAATCAATAATGCCAATAATTCCCATTTATGGTAGATGTAATGTTAATACCAAAGTTGAAGCAGAAGTAGGACTCGAGGGAAAATGTTCTTCAGATCACGGTAACCTGAAAATACCTAAAAGACCCTATTCCCATAGGGTTAAAAGATCCATAATTGAGGGTTTTAGAAGGTCTTGGCGAAGATCGATTCCTACTTGGTTGGATGCAGATGACATGATCGAATATGGCGGTGAACATAGGAATGTGAATCAAGGTTGGGGAGATGATGGGTACTTTTGCTTCAAGCGAGGTATGATGGAAGTAAGAAATCGTTTGAGAACCCTATACAATGTATTGGAAAATATTCACCGTAATTTTGAGGATTTTGCACGACAAGCGACTATTAAGGATGATCATTGTGTTTGGAAACAAATCATGGGGGAAATAAGATGTTTGTTTGAATCATAGTCGATAGCTAACAAATCTCCACATATAGAGGAAGGGGAGGATGATGATGATGGAAGAATGACATTGGCTTTTGAGAGTACATTGGCCAGGGAACAAGAAGAAATGTCAAGGCATTTGGATTTTATTTGTTGGCATGTCGGAGCTAAGAGATCCCCATCATGGGACTTGAGAAGCAGAACAATGCCTCAACATTTAGAAGTTGATGAGGATGAAATGATTCCACTTGGATTGTGTGTGTCTCTCTCCAAGGATCAAGAATAAATGTTAAGGCATTTGGATCTTCTTTCCAGACATGTTAGATTTGAATGGTCATCGCAATTGGAACCAAGAAGGAGGACAAATTCACCATTAATGCTTGATGTTAAAGGATTGGAATCTTCTGTGGCTCTAGCCAAGGAACACAATGAAATGTAAGAAAATCTTGCTTCTCTTCATTAAAATATTGAAGTTGAAAGAATCTCATTTTTGGGATCAACATCTGCAACAACTCTATAATTAGTGGTTCATGAAGTTGAAGAAATAGTGCCACCTAGATTGGTTAGTTCTGTAATAAGGGAACAAGATGAATTTTCAAGATCTTTGCCATTGACCATGAATATCAAAGTTGCCATGTCTCTTCCACTAACACCTTTGACATTGTTGAACAAACAAGCACTCATGGCTTTTCTTTTGGGATTGAAGTTTGGAATTTTTGGACTCAAAGATCTATTGAAGGGCTTCTCCATATTGGTGGTGGCGGTGATATGCATATTCATGCCTGCCTTTGCATGGTCATGCCCCCCCCTTAGTTGGATGGTTCCTAGTGAGATCTTCCCTCTCAAGATCTGTTCAATTGGGAAATCAATCAATTTCTCAATGATTCTTTTCTTCACCTTCTTCATTGTACATACATTCTTGGTGATGCTCTACCACTTGAAGTTCAAGATCTTCCTCTTCTTTGTTGGATGGGTGGTCACCATGACTCTCTTCCTCTACTTTTTTCTCCTTGAAACCAAAAATGTGTCTATCAAAGAGATTAACGAAGTGTGGATGGAGCATTGGTTATAGGGAAAATTCCTGGCCCCGAAACAGGATCAGAAACAACAAATTCCTTCTCAACTTGACAATGGCACCTCCTCCCTATATTATATTGTATTTGAACTCTTTGATAGTAAAAGACACATATTCATGTCCAAATCATCTAATTTAACCATAGAAGTTGTGAAATTTTGTAACAATCAAATTCACTACAAAATCCTTTGCTACAACAACATCTCCACCATTGTCTTCACATCATCATTTGCCCCTAAGACTCAAAAATCTCCAAAAAAATGACAGGTGTGCAGAGACATCGACCATGCAAATAACAAATATTATAACAAGGAAACCATTCTTCTACAACAATTCTTACACCATAAGTCTCTTCATTCTCGAGATTTTATAGAAATATTTGATTGGGTAAAAACTCAATTAGATGATAAGGTCGAGTCCAAGTCAATGTCAGTCCCAATATGCTTCACAATACTATGCGCTTTTACATGGCAAAACAAAGTTTTCACCACCTCTTTCTCATGGTCTTCATAATGATCATATATTCATATGGTCCTCATCATAATGATAGTCACCCGCTTTAGTGCACGACTGATATATATATTTGACTAAGTTCGGAGTTGCATTGTTTTTATTTGTCTGTAGGTGTATTTGGTTTGTAGTGTTCACTTAGACATAGTTCGTAGGTTCAATTAATTGTGTAGTCATTTGTGAATTGATCAATATCAAAGTACTTATTTGCTTGCACTGGAAATGAGCAATATGATCATATTCTCTTCAAATAATGGAGTTTCAACCATCATAATCGAAATTTGATATATTACATGTCATTAAAGCCCAACTTCAACGGATTTTTTCTTAGTTACAAAGCACTTTGACTTATACAATAATAGACCAAATTGCATACAAAATACAATTGCATCCAATAGAGTTGAAAGGTAGAATAGAAAATGTTGTCCAATTTCTTCTTTTATTTTGAATTATTAATCACTTGGTGCGGTTAGGGATGGTAGGGATTTAATGGAAGATCAGTTCCCATGTCTCCCAAACCTTGTTGGTGGAGAGATAAAAAAAAAATGAACTCAAATGATTGTAGGGATAAAATGTATACTATACCTACTATTTTAGGGTACAAAGGCTTTGTGACCTAATTTTTTAGGTAACAAGATTGCTAAACATTTTACAATGATAGTTTATAAATGATTTCCAAATTTTGTAATGGAATTGTTGGTGATGTTTATAAGGTAAAAATAATTTTTTAAGCTCACATGACCATTTAAAAACAAGGCTACATGGTAGCAAATACCTGCCGAAGTTTGAATACATGAAAACAATGCAAGAGAGTAATTCATAGTAAGAAATTAAAATGTTTTAAAAATAGTATAGATAATATATTGCTAATGGTATCGACAATTATATTCACATAGTAAGATATGAATATAAAATGAAAATGTTATTTAAATAAATTTGTA
>SNQJ01S0033075.1:1880-30436 GCA_010110895.2 Picea sitchensis | reverse complement strand
ACATGAGTTTCCTCCCTATATTATATATACCATAACTTATCATTTATCAATATAACAATCAACTTCAATATTTTATTCATGGAGATTTCTTCCTTCATTTAATTGAATTAGTAAGTGCTAGCTGCCAACCATTAGGTGTGCAAATATCCCAACCATTATTGTCACTGTTATATTATTTTCAATTTATGCAAGTGTGATCCCTTTTGGGTACTAGGGATGTAACAAGTGGTATCAAAGCTTCAGTCAAGATTTGTTGGTGTTTTTTTGTCAGGTCTTAAAAATTAAAAGAGAGAAGAAAATGAAAATCAATTACTATCATTTCACCGATCAGGGTTGAGTTTCAAGAACAATGTCATATCTTTACCAATGAAAAGAGAGAGAGATTATAGCTACAATTGAAGGGAAAAGGGTATGTGGATTCCATAAACCTAGAATATTATGGAATCCACATACCCTTTTCCATAGAATATACTAACTAGATCCAAAAAACAAAGACATGAAATATGGTGCTACACATATTATAATATATTATCAAGGAAAAAAGAAGCTAAATGAAATTTGGACATTTGAAAAAAAATTTACAAGTTAAATGAGTACATCAATAAAAAATAACATACTAACCTTGCAAGTTCAAAATCCAAGCTATGTAGATCAAGAATTGGATTTGTTCAACCGGTGGGTGATGGAAAAAATAAATAGCTCAAACAAAATCCAAGAATAGTGTCACAACTATAGCAATTGTGTCACAAAGTCTCTTAAAGTCACGTATATATAGATAAAATAGGCAACTAGCCATTAATACCGACCAATGAGATAGGCAAAATTTGCGTCGCTATTGCTACAAAAGTTAGTCGCTATAGCGATGAAAATATGGACTAGATTTAAATAATATTTTTGTCGATATTGCGATGAACTTTCGTGGCAATATCAACGAAAATTCTGCCTTGTTTAAAAAAAATATGAAACTAGTTGAAGCATGGAAAATTTTCGTGGAATAATCCACCCATATGTAGTAGTGAAATATGCCTTGGAACAATCAATGAATATTGAAGCCATGGAAGGATATCTGGGGATCTTGAGAGTGACCAGACCCTTACAAGATGCAAACTTGGTGCAATTACAAGGGAAAATATCAATGCTTATCGAAAATATTCAAGAATTGACGATAGTTAGACTAGGAAGAACGTAGGTCTAGTGTACCGGATGTTACATAGAAGGACATATGGTGAACGAATGTCCATGAATGAGGGGAATGGGACCTCCTCATAATCTGTTGGGACACTCTCCAAGACCCATGGGAGGAGTTGTGCAAGTATCTGTGAATTTACCATTCCATAACCCCACCCCATATCATGCTTTTCTAGGTAATCAAGCAGTGCTAGCAATTGAGTATTGTGAGATTTTACAAATCCATGGCCATGGGCCAAGACAGTGCCTCATTATTCATAAGTATTCAATAGTACCGAATACTTTTCATTGTGATTTTTTCTCATCTAACACACATAATACCAATCAGTGTAGAGCGTTGGATGCACTTGCGGATATGATGGATTGAACAACATTCTGGGTGAATGACACCCCTTAGGGACTGGGAAGAGGTTGAGGAGGTGGATAAGGAGGAGACTTTAGGGGAGAAAGAATAGGGGGAAGAGGACCTAGTAGATGCTACAACTATGATGAGCAAGGCCAGATGGCTATAGAATTTCCTCATCCAAAGCGGTCATGGTTCTCCCACTGTAGAACCAATGGGCATGCAACTAAATACTGCCTAGAACTAATTGCAAAATGGGAAGATCAGGTATGCCAAAGAAGAAATAACCTCATCATTTCAGATATCAAGAGAGTTATTAGGCGACAAGTGAACAAATTTAGTACTATCACTCGAGGAGGGGAAAAGACTGGCGTTGATGCTAATAATTTACCTCAAATCTAGAAAGTAGCGCCTAAGGAAGACATGTATGATCCTATGAAATAGAAGGTATTATTTAAAAACACCATAGAAGTATTTCAGAATATCCCTAGCCCTGAGATGCAAGAGAAACCCCCTCAACCTATTATTTACCCTAATATTGTGAAAGTCCTTGCTTCACCCCCTACACCTAGAAACCTTGTAGCCCCAATGAGACAACCTGATCAACCAAAAAATGTAGTCGACCTTTGGTTGTAGTTATTTTCTGATATTCTTGGGAATGACCAATTGACAGAAAAGTTTCATAATGCATTGTACCTAGTTCTAGGGAATGGAGAATCTACATAAACAAGAATCAGGACTAATCTTCCCGAGAAGATATTCAGAGAGTGCAGAGAAGGAAAGTACGAACTGGAAAAGAGTTTAGATTAGTAGCCCAACTATATGAGTTTGAGATTAACGATGTTATGTTAGATCTAGGATTTGATGTTAACATACTACCTAAAAACACTTGGGAAGCCTTAGGAAAACCCCAGTTGACATATTCCCCAATCCAGCTAAGAATTACCAATCAGTATTGCATTGTCCCAATAGGAAGACTAGAGAATGTGGAAATAGATGTTGCGAGAGTGAAGATTGTAGCTGATTTTGAGGTTGTCGAAATCATGGGGAATAAGGACCCTTATCCTTCATTACTTGGTATTGATTGGGCCTATGAAAACTATGTGGTGATTGACCTAAAGAAAGACACTATGACATTTGAGGTAGATAGAATAAAATTAGTTCAACCCTTGGATCCGTATGTAGGCCCTCGATACATAGAGCCAATGGACAACAATATCGAGGGAGAATATTTGGATCAGTTGTACACTATAACAATAGGAACAAGAGAAGATTACATAAATCCGACTGTTGATGGATCAAAGTTGGAGGAGTATACAATCATCGAACGAAGATTCAAAAATGGCATTTGATAGATGGTAGCAAGGCTCACATGAAATATTTTCAAGAAGATGCACAACTGTCAGGTCAATTAGATGGGTTGGAACCAAGGCCAGAGAACACCCAATATGTGATGGTACCTCAGGACTTGACAATTTTCTAGTCAGCATGGAAGAAAAGAAAGTGGAGTATCAAAGGATCTCAGTATTAAATTTATCCCTCCAGGACACCCCTTCCAGATGGTGGGCCAATCACAAAGCCTTGGAAATTGGAACTATATGAAGCAAGCTATCCAATATAGATTTCAAGATCAGGAGCAACTGGAATTAGATATGCATACAGATTTCCAAGTTGCGCAACTGTTCAATGGAAAATCTGATCCTAAAGAACATATTGAACATTGTGTGACACAGTGGAAAGTTGCGGAAATACCATCTCGCTTCTGGGTTCAATTATTTCCCCATTCACTAGGTCCAATTCCAAAATCTTAGATCATTTATGAAGAAACTATAAGACAAACCAACAACCGGAAAATGTTGGCAGATCACTTTTTCAAGGACTTCTTGTTTACACGTAAGTACCCTGAGCTTAAAGTAGTCCTACAAAGAATTACATAATTCCTTTTTAGAGACACTAGTAAACATAAATCATACCTAGTGGTATGTGAAAGGAATAGTCAAGAAATTCATTCTAATACTCACTTAAACTTGGACAAGAGACCTATAGAATGTTATAAGATTGAGAAGGATTCAGAATGCCCAGATGATTTAGAGGAATTGAGAAACTTAGCCATTAAGGAGATATAAGGGAGCAAAGAAATCCAAAACATCATACCCATTCAGACGGATGGTTCTTATAATCACCAATTCAATTTGCACAAAGTAAATATAGGGACCACAAAGAAACCTAATATAGATATGGTGGGAGATTACTGGGATGAGATTACTAGCCAAGAAATACATAGCTTGTTGCGAGAGTATGAGGATTTGTTCCCAAAGACATTTTCAAAGCTAAAAAGGATTAAAGGAGTTATGGGAGAGATGAAAATTGAATTAAAACCAGGATCAAATCCTGTGAGGCATAGACCATGTCTCCTTAACCCTGGAGTTAAAGAGAAGGTTAAGAGGTAAATAGACAAGATGCTGGAAGCTAGACTTATTTTTGGAGTGGAAGAAGAAGAATGGGTCAGCCTAATAGTCATCTAGAGAAAGAAAGATACATAGGACATTAGGGTCTATGCAGACTACAAAAACCTTAACTCTGCATGTGTGCATGACCCTTTCCCAACACCTTTTATTGATGAGGTGTTAGATCAGGTTGCGAGGAAATAATCTTACTCATTAACAGATGGAGTTTCGGGGTATCACCAAGTAAGGATTGTTGAAGAAGACAAAAAGAAGACCACATTCATAATAGAATGGGGGTAGTTTTCATACAATGTGATTCCATTCAGCCTAAAGAATGCCCCTGCCGGTTTTTCTAGGATTGTAATAGAAACTTTCCGAGAATTTATTCACGAGTTTATAGAATTTTATATGGATGATTGGATGATATATAGTGTGCTCAAGGAACATGTAGCACTACTACGTCTAACGTTTGACAGATGTAGAGAATTGCAGATATCGTTGAACCTCAAAAAGTGTATCTTCTATGTGCCACATGGAAACTTATTGGGCCACATAATATGCCAAGAGGGAGCACTAGTAGAACCAGCTAAAGTTGTAGTTATTGTGAACATTTTTCCACCTACGAGTGCTAAGTAGTTGTGCTCCACGCTGGGGCACACAGGGTACTATCACCGGTTTATCAGAAGATATGCAAAACTCACTGCACCTTTGGAGAACCTACTAAAGAAGTCATAAGTGTTCCAATGGACCCTAGAGTGTGATAAAGCGTTCAATATCCTGAAGGAAAAGCTCAGCACAACACCTATTTTGATATTTCTAAACTAGGAAAATGAATTTAACGTTCACATAGATGCATCAGGTATTTCCTTGGGAGCCATCTTAGTGCAACCAGGAGATGGAGCCATGTATCATCCTATATATTTTTCTAGCAGGAAGCTGTCACAAGCTGAGGAAAACTATACAATGACATAAAGGGAGGTTTTAGCCATGATTTACGCGTTGAAGAAGTTTAGACATTATCTGTTAGGTTCTCATTTTAAGCTCTCTACTGATCATTCTACATTAAAATATCTAGTTAACAAACCTGTGTTGGAAGGGAGAATTTGTCAATGGTTGCTACTGTTTCAGGAATTTTCTTTTGAAGTGATCATTAATCGTGGAAGATGTAACGTAGGGCCTGATCACCTGTCTACATTAGAGTCAGGGGAAAGTGGGAGATCAGTCGATGATCAGGTCCTAGATGTAGACCTATTTCGGGTTGAGGCCATACCAGAAAACCTGGAAGACCTAGAAGTCTCTTTAAGTAGAGGGGCCTACCCAAAAATGTACTCTATAACTCAGAAACGTCATATGGTGGATAGAGCAATGGAATATCAATTGATTGCAGGGAAATTGTATAAAGTGGGACTAGATAGTATCCTAAGGAGATGTGTCTTAGATCATGGAAGACAAGACATATTGTGGGAGTTCCACCGTGGAGTTGCGGGAGGTCATGTTGGAGGAAATACCACTACGAAGAAAGTCCTCCAAGATGGACTATGGTGGGCCACGCTCTTTAAGGATGCAAAGGCATATGATAGATCATGCGATGTTTGTCAAAGGGTGAGTAAGCCATCACGACGAGATGAATTTCCACTTCAAATAGTTCGAGCTTTACAAGCATTTGAGAAGTGGGTGGTTGACTTCATTGGGCTGATCAACCCCACAACTAAGCATTCAAAGGTTAGGTATATTGTTACCGCAAATGACTACCTTACACATTGGGTTGAGGCAACAAATTTTTAGGATTGTTCGACCGATACTGCTGCTAGGTTGATTTTTTAAAATATTATAACTCGGTTTGGATTTCCTAGGAGTCTGACCAGTGATCAGGGAGCTCATTTTATCAGTAGTACAATAGAAAATCTTATAGTAGATTTCTTGATCCAACATCATAAAAGTAGTCCCTACCATACACAAGCTAACATAATAGTGGAAGAATTTAACAAGATTATGGAGAGAGGATTAATGAAGGTTGTGCAAACAGAGAAGATTGGGATGACAGAGTTCCAACAGTGTTATGTCTTACAGGAAAACCACAACGAAACTCCACAAGTACACTCCTTTTCATCTAGTTTATGTGAAAGAGGTTGTGGTACCTACAGAATTCATTACTCCAAGTTTGTATATTACACAGATTACACACATGTCAGAGGATGAATCAGTTGCGTAGAGGCTCATGGAATTACAAGAACTTGAAGAGACCAGGTTTTAAGCAAACTTCCATCAGTCAGTTGAGAAAGCAAGGAAATTTTTTTGGCATGAAAGACACATTAAGAACAAAGTATTTGTGCAAGGAGATAAGGTCCTACTTTATGACAGTCAATACCAGATACATCCAGGAAAGTTGTGCATGCATTGGTTGGGGCCATTTATAGTTGCAGAGATACGAAAGTCCGGAGCAGTCAGACTTACAAAACTAGATGGTATGCTACAACCATGATGGGTGAATGGCACTCGCCTGAAACCCTATCTATCTCAAAATTGAGCTAAAGGAATATCTCTCTAGTATGAAGGAAAATGTATAGTATATAGATTTGACTTTTCTTGCAAATTGTTGTGAATTCAATTAATAAAGTCGAAGAGTGCATCGTTGCGCCACGACATGTATTTCATTTTTATGTTTAAGTGTTGTTTTGATGCAGAACTGCTTACTCAGCAGTGTAGGATTAGAAGCATCAACAACCTATTAATGTCAATCATTAATATGATGGGGACCCCTTTGTGGTCAGAGGGAGAGTGAATATGGATGCAATCTAAGTCCATGTGCCACACGAACCTAGTCCAATCATAGCCTTTATTACTACTACAAGACCCCGACTGAATTTAGTTAAGCCATAAAACTATGATACATGAGGATGCCATTGGTATTCACTCCAAGATTATCATCTATTAAACAATAAGGTATGGAGTTGACCGCTTCCCTGACCAAATTTCCCAGTAAATTCCAATATCACCTGACTCCTTAAAATTTAAAAGATTATCGAGTGATCTTGTCTTTATCACACTCGTTAAAATGGTTTTGAATAGATGTCTTTTCGGTGCTAGTTTAACCCTTTTTAGAACCGACTAGACTAAATTTAAGAAAAAGGAACCCCCAAGGATTCCATAGTTAAGCTCTTTTCAAACTCCCTAAAATTGAAAATATAGCCAAGTGACCTTATTACTTCACACTCGTTAAACTGGTCCAGAAGAACATCCTCTACGGAGTCCCTAGTTAATCTCTTTTCATACTCAAAATTGAAAAGATCACCGAGTGACCTTGTTCTTTCACACTTGTTAATTGGTTTAGAAAAAAAATCTACTGGCACGAGTTTAACCCTTTTTTCGACCTGTATATTAAGGAGGAAAAAATTACACCTTGGGAGATTTGTCTCGCCAGGAGAGTTCGCCTCAACAAATTTTAGTTTTTCGGGCTAAGAAGACTAAATCTAGAAAAAGGCATCGAGTCCATAGTTAATATCTTTTCATACTCTTTACCCATGTAAATTTATTCTAACGGTTCAAAAAAGGGGGAGAAATTAGCCCGCGTACATAGGCTAGCTGCACCATTACAACTCGCGTATGGCCACAAAATTTGCAAAAAATAAAAAGTTGCAAGGAATTCATTGTGATTATGGGCTATTGGGTAGTTTCCCAACTAATCCACCGCCTCTAGCTCGTCACCCAACTGAATAACCATCCTTTTGTCATATAAAAGGAGGTGTTGGGGTCTCATTCCAAATCTAAGCATAAGAATAGTGAAACTCTGTCCATTTAACTTCCCCCCCTTGCTCCGAGAATTCGCAGCCACATTGTGAGTTTTGAGTCAGAATTCCCTATTCTTTCCTTTTTCCTCATTCATAAGCTTATGCCATTTCCCTAGAGAGAATTGTGAGAGGAGAAAGATATGTGGAAGCAGTTGGAGCTTGGTGAAGAGGATCCTGGACCAGGTTTGAGGATCATTCACCGATCTCTTTTGTAAGTGACTTTGTGAGCTTAATATAAAGAATTACTTTTTCTGTCCCGCCATATGATGTGTTCAATATTTATGTTTGATTTACATTTTATTATGACATCTAACCCACTAATTCATATATAAGATGCATGTTCGTAGTTCTTTGTTTGTCTGTTTATGAATATAGGTCAACCTTGCGAGGATATTGGTAGTCGAGGAACAACCGAACGCAAAAGGATCGACACCGAATGTGGAGTTTAAGGTAGGGTTAGCAGATCCTTATACTTTGTATTTTATGCATGAATGTGGGGTATTGTCGGGGTAGTTGTTAAAAGTAGGAGACTTTTGATGGTTAGCTCTGCCTGCACGTTGAACCCTAGTGTAGTCCATAGGGGGGTTTTCCCGCTATAGCAGAATTGGAGACCATACTAGGGAAGCCTCTAGGGTTTTTTACGGGATATCATTTTGTGTGTTTTAATTGGTTTTGATTACCTTTTTGAGTTTTCTGTAAGTTGCTATGTCTTTGAGGGATTTTTGGTCTACCATACCAATACTCCCTACCTTGTTAGGCTTGACTGTTAGGCTTGACTGTTAGTGGGTCTGCACGCGTACATACGCGCCCTACCTTTGGATAGCTCGTGTACATATGCACGCTTCTTAAGTGTTAGTAGCATTTGTGTGTCAAGAAAATCTTTCTTCAAGAAGAGGCAGCCAACCTCTTCCTTGATTGAAGTCATACTTCTTAGGGGGTTTCTTGATCTAGTCTTGGTCTCTGTTGTTACAGTCTTTATCCTGGGTTTGATGTCAATTAGCTTAGATCTTTTAAAATATTTCTTGTGTTTCCTATATTTTTTAACTTAGTTTTAGCTTTAAATTTTAAGAAAAATGAGTTGCATTTAAAAAAAAATATCCCCCTCATGGCCGAGGGGGGAGCCATGAATCGTGTATTCATCAATTTCTTTTAGAATCTTTTGTTATTTCTACTTTGATTGGAAGAAAATATAAAAAAAACTTGGTTTGTTAGATGTCTTTCTTTCTTGGCATTTGCTTTGCATTGTTATTTGAAAAAGAAAAAGAAATTAGCATAGTGTTGTGTTTTCTTCTCATCTTAAAATCTTTTCAAAAGAAAAATAAGAAAGATAATCCTTCTTTGCTAGTTTTCTTGTAAGTTTCATTTTCTGCAAGAGTCTTAACAACATAAGTTGCACTACCACAACCCTTTGGAATGAATCAAGCCTTAAAAAGAACACTAATTAAAATTAATTATACTTTATGTTTGTAGGGTTAATCAACTAGTTTAGGCTAGAGGCTTGAATTAGGTTGGAGAGGAAACTCTTCAAGGTTTATAAAAAAATAATGGAGTCTGAGCTAGGGAGTGTAAAAAGTCCAGTAAATGTGAAAGTTATCCAGGAACCCCCTCTAACACAGAGGCTAAACAGAAGGTCGCATGCATAAAGGTAGCAAAGATAACCCCTCCAAATTCGGACCAAGCGTAGTGGGGAATACATATTGAGGACTTGTCATGGGATAATGCTGGTTTCATTTTCCTATGAAGATTCATGGACCCCGAATCTGTTCAGGATCCTCAATTCTCTTCCATACCACTTGCTCTCAATACCCTTGGTAGGTTTTGGGCTTGTTACCCTATTCATTGCGGTCCACCCGACTGTCGATTGTACCCGCTTGGTCATTGTTCTCAAGCTGGTAACCTAGTTGCCTTTATTTTAGGGACTTATATAGGTGATTGTTGGGGTATACCATGGTACCTAGGGAAGACATTGGGACACTCTTTGCAGAGTATACCTGGAGGGTGCTTCCATGTTCGAGTTTCACTTGCACCGGTAAGTTTCTCTAGTGTTGGCTGGCGTAACTGTTCTTCCTACTAGATAGTGGTCTGCTTGATTTTCCTTTAGGAACTTTTAGTGTGTGCTCTGTGCTCCCTAGTTTTCCATAGTGAGTTAGTTAGTCATTGATATGGGTCTCTGACCTACAGTGGTAGACCACCCACTCCACCTGTCATGAGGAAATTTCGGTCTTCCGCTTAGAAACGTGGAGCCACCTCTTTATAGGCATTGCTTTGATAACACTAGTTTTTTGAAGTCAGTGTGTGAGAATTTTACGGACTTGAACGATCCCAAAAGGGGAGAAACTGTGCACAAGATCTTCATGGCTAAATTTCCTGATGATACCAACCAAGGAACCCCTTCACAAGGGGATTCTTGTTCTTTTCCTTTCTTCGGAAACGTTGGCTTCCCTTTGATGGCCACTTTGTACATTCCTGTGTTGAATGTGGGACTACCGGTTTGGTTGGGCACCATTCCAAATGTCTCGAATACTCTTGAATATTCCCAGTTAATAACATTATGTCATGGGAACCATGTTGATGTTCCTTCATCAACGAAGTCTTCTCCTCCTCATTCTCCAACCTCTAGTGAAAGTACAGTTACTAGTAACCATAAGTCTAAACGAAATAGAAAGAGGAAGAATATGAAGAAGAAATCACAAATGTCTGTGAGTCATGTTGGAGATAGGTCGACAACCTTTGCAAGTCACGTTGAAGAATAGCACCTAGCCTCTGCAAGTCATGTTGGAGGCATGAGCCTCATCAATGTGAGTCATATGAGTGATATATCACCAACCTCTGTGAGTCATGTTGGAGATAGGTCATCAACCTCTGCAAGTCATGTTGAAGACCAACACCCAACCTTTGCAAGTCATGCTAGGGGAAAGCACCTAGCCTCTTCTAGTCATGCTGGGGGTAAAATTCCAGTCACTGCTATTCATAATAGTAATAGGTTTGCAGCCTCTGCAAGTCATGTTATCAACCCATCACCAACCTCTTCAAGTCACGTTGGAGATGTGAAACCAACCACTGCTAGTCATGCTCGGGGCATTGATTTTGTTGAGAAACCTAGATGGATAGGACATAAGCCTAAGTTCCCTTGTAATATTTTCAAGGGAGATCGCCTTACTCATTTGTGCCCTGGCCTTCCATGGGTATGAATATTGTGTTCCATGTCTTCAAACTCTTTTGATTCTGAGTCTTCTGAGGTTTCCTCATAGTCTATTCAACCATTGGTTGAGAAAGTGGTCATACTGATGCAGTCATCAGCTGATCCCACTCCTCTTTTGGGGGGTGAGGTGCCTTTATACCATTTAGTCTTGCAGCCTATTCATCCAATGGTTGATAAAGTGGTCATGTCGATGCAATCATCGACTAATCCCATTCCTCTTTTGGGGGGTGAGGTTCCTTTAGAACATGTAGTCTCGCAGCCTATTCAATCAATGGTTGAGAAAGTGGTCATGCCAATGCAGTCATCGACTGATCCAACTCCTCTTTTGGGGGGTGAGGTGCCTTTAGAACATGCATTCCTGCAGCCTATTCAGCCATTGGTTGAGAAAGTGGTCATGCTGATGCATTCTTTGGTTGATCCCACTCTTCTCTTGGAGAGTGTCGAGTCTACCAAAGTGGTAACACCATTACAATATTCAGCTGATCCCACTCTTCTCTTGGAGAGTGATGTGTCTACTGACTATGTTTTTAGCATTTCCAGTTCAGTACTTTCATAACAAAGGGGCATTCCGCTCACTTCAAGCACACCTCCTCCAAGCCCTAAGATGGTTTCCTTTGATTGGAATGACCTTGTTGAGCCTTGTCTTCCTTCTTTTGCACCTTTTCAAATAAGGGTTGAAGTTAATCCAACAAACATTTATCGATGTATTGTGGATGAAGGAGCCTCTGCAAGTATTTTATCCTCCTTAGTTTGGAAAGTCTTGGGATATCCTAAGCTTGTGTCTGCTTTGCATGAGTTGTTGGGTTTTGACAGATGTCCTAGTGAATATTTGGGGATTCTTCCTCGGTTTCCTATCTCTTTAGGTGGGAAGATTTCCCTTGTCAATGTTATATTAGTGCAAGGCTCGTTAGATTTGAATATGCTTCTCAGGCATGATTATATATATGCTATGAATGTTGTGGTGTCTATTCTCTTCCGGGTGATGCCTTTTCCTCACAATGGAAGAATTGTGATGTAGGAGCATCATAAGAAGCCAGCCAAGCAAGCATAAAGGCGTAAGACAGCTGGAAAAGTGCAACACACATTTTACACATTTTGAAATGTTTTTGAAAAATTAATGAGCAGATATTATTTTAGTAGTTAAAGGAAGTGTGCTTGCATGTTGTAAACAGATCTTGAGCGATTTTCTCTCATCTGTAGAATGTAAAGGAATTTATATGTAATTAGTGAAAGTAGGTAGATTTGAATTCATAGATTAGACAGTTTAGAGAGTAGGAGGGAAAACATATATAGACACCCTAACCCTTGTATTATTGTATCATTAGAGGAAGAACATAGAGGATCATTCAGATTTTCACAAGCTAAGAGCTGTAGCAGAAAGCTGTAGAGAATAACCCTTGTATAGGAGCACTTGAGTTAATATATGAAGCTTTGACTCAATTTTCATGGTGTCATGATGCTTACTGTTTACATTTGCTGAATGGTATGCTTACAACTGTTTTATTCTCTCTGTTTATGCATTTTTTTTCAATGCTGGGTCAAATGTGTGATTTCATATTAAGTATATGAAGTCTGAGAGAGGAGAAGAATGAGTTTCAATTGTTTCTCATCCTGAGAGTTCTTGCAAGGAGTGCAGTGAAACATCTACAAGGTGTGCATTGACAAGAGTTTGAGTTTTATCTAAGAAAGCTAAGGAGAGATACCGTTGTTCTCATTTCCCATAGAAGTGCAGGCAAGGCACAGAGCCGTGCAAGCTGTTCACAGGCTAGTTAAAACCTTAAAAGTTATCAACTAAGATGAAGGTGGAAGGACTATTCTTGCACAGAGTGCACAGAGTCAAGGATCCAAATAACCAGAGGTTATTTGAAATATTGCCGCAAGGAGTGCGAGAAGGATCTCTCTTGGAGACTTAAGTTCACAAGTCAAATCTCAGGAGGGATAGTACCTTTGAAGTGTTCAAAGGGAGATGAAAGTTGAAAGAATCTCATAAAAGACAAGTTCAGGAGGGAGAACATCGATTCATCTCACAGAAGTCATTGAAAAGTGAATCAGGTGGTCAGAATTCTCCGAGGAGAACTCGTGAAATCACGGGGACTGTAGGATCCAGAGGAGCTGCAAGGTGGTTAGGAGTTGGGTGAACCCATCACTTTGGTTTCAAGAATCAATGTGGACCATTGATCATGGTCTGTTTGAGCCATCAAATCATTTTAGGAATTCGGGACCTGTAAGTTCGGAGTGCAGTTCAAAACCCATGGTCACTCAAACTCCCGATTCACGAAAGGAATAATCAAGTGTGAAATTTTGGTATTTTGGGGTTCGACATATCGGGAATATTGATGACAAGGAACCGAGACCTTAGTATTGAAAATCCCGAAGTTGCGAAACACGATGTGCCTTTGGTGTAAAACATCGGCATTTCGGCATATCAGGGTTCGGCATACCAGGAATATTGATGACAAGGAGTCGAGGCACTTAGCATTAAAAATCCTGAAGTCGCGAAACACGATGTGCCTTATGGTGAATTTTGGGATTTTGGCATTTTGGCACTTCGAGTGTTGGGAAGTAGTGGAGGCAGTGATCTTTGGAATTGATAGTTTCAAACTCCCGGTTCGTGAAAAGCCGAAAGATCCAGAGTTGTTGGATCGTGGAGGATCTCAGCTATAAATCACGTTGGAGGCAAGATTTCAGGAATACGGAGATCAAAGTTTCAAGAGGTGAGGAACCTTTCTGTCATGGATCTTGAAAGTCGCAAAATCCTAAAGAGCGAAAGGAAAAATTCTCGAAAACATTGAAGGACAATTGTCGTTGGGGCTCAATTGGGTTTTGGGACTTCGAGAGTCAAGAGGTAGAGTTGCATGGTCATGGAACTCCTGAAATTGCGAAAAGGAAAAAGCCAAAAGGTGGGTCCTAAGCATTAATCGGAGGATATAGGTGATGGAAGCTGAAAGAGGTGGCAACAAGAGGCGTGTGTTCAACGCATTGAAGGAGTCAACCCTCGTTGACGTTTCGGGTTTCAAAGGTTGAAGAGACAAGGGGCTCGACAACAAGATTCGCGAAATCGCGAAATCCAAAATCCCGAAAGGAGAAGAAAAGCGTCGATCATATTTGTTGATTAGTTGTGGAATACACCTTGTGTGTGTGTTGTATTCCCTATGGGGAAACCAAAGAGTCAATCTGACTCTTGAAGATTTAGAATGATCCTGCACGGATCTTGGCCCGAGGGTTGGGGGTCTGCATCAAATTGTCACTATTGACCCGCTGGCATCTAATAATCACCATCCTAATTCGACATTATTTCAGACTACCCCTTTACACGTTCCTAGTGTTCGTATAGACTCTACCTCACCATGGGTTAATTATGTGGTGTCTTATCCTCGGTGTTCAATTGCTTCTGAACAGGAACCTTTGCAATCATGTTTTCCTTCTCGAGACTTGGTCTTAGCAATTGATCCATTGGTTTATCCAATGGGAGAATGGGAGCCCTTGCTTCCCCCTCTAGGTCCAAGTGATATTGAGTCTCCTTATGAGTATGATATCATTGTTTGTAGATCCTCAAGCTCTCGCGCTTGTGATTATTCGCTGAAAGAGTCTGCCAGTCCTGGCTAGAGCCTCCATCATCATATGGAATATGGTCAATTTAATTCACCCTTTGGGACTATCGACCCTCGTTTGTGTGATTTATTGGATTTTGAATTTCCTTCAGATGAGGATATCCTTGAAGCCATGACTACAGCTTATATACTATGGGAGGACTTACACCGTGGTTTGTGTTTTCTTCCCTTTTAGGAGACTTTCCAGGTTGACTATCGAGGAGACTCTTGGTTTGAGTCTAGCAGTGGGCTCTACCTAAACCCATTTCATACATGAGTCATAGCCCCCTGGAGTCTTCTTTAAGCCCTTTTCAGACTCTCTAAACATGAAAAGATTGCCGAGCGATCTTGTTGTCCTTCATGAACACCAAACTAAAATTTGAAGGCACGTCTGTTCGGCGGTAGTTTACCCCTTTTTCGGTCTGAATGGTCAATTTTACCAAAAAAGGTATACTCTAGGAACTTTGTCTCTCTAGAAGAGTATTCTCAGGTATAAGTTTATCCCTTTTTCAGGCCTAAGGGACTAAATTTACGAAAAAGGAACCCCCACGGAGCCCATAGTTAAGCTCTTTTTAGAATCCCTAAAATTGAAAAGATAGCCAAGTGACCTTATTCCTTCACACTCGTTAAACTAGTCCAGAAGAACATCCTCTAAGGAGTCCATAGTTAAGCTCTTTTCAGACTCCTAAAAAATGAAAAGATTGTCGAGTGACCTTGTTCTTTCACACTCATTAATTTGTTCAGAAAAACATCTACTGGCATGAGTTTAGTAGTAGTTTACCCCTTTTTCTAGCCTATAGATTAAGGAGGAAAAAGTTACACCTCGGGAGATTCATCTCACCGGGAGAGTTCTCCTTAGCAAATTTCACTTTTTCGGGCTAAGGAGAATAAATCTAGAAAAAGGCAGCGAGTCCATAGTTAAGCGCTTTTCAGACTCATTAAAATTGAAAATATTGCCTAGTGATCTTGTCTTTATCACACTCGTTAAGATGGTTTTGAATAGACGTATTTTAAATGCTAGTTTACCCCTTTTTCGAACCAACTATAATACCTTTGAAAAAGGTACCCCAATGGAGTCTTCTTTTGCGTTTTTTCAGACTCTCTAAAAATGAAAAACCATTGAGCTAACCTTCTTTGGGTTCATTAAATTTACATGGAAGGACATTATCATTATTTCCTATTAATCACATTTGTATCCCTACATATTTGGCCTAATGTCATGATGCAGGAGCATCATAAGCAGCCAACCAAGCAGCGTAAAGGCGGAAGACAGTTGGAAAAACGCAACACACATTTTTCACATTTTTGAAATGTTTTTGAAAAAAATTAATGAGCAAATATTAATGTAGTAGTTAAAGTAAGCATACTTGCATATTGTAAATAGAACTTGAGTGTTTTTCTCTCAGCTGCCAGATGTAATAGACGTTAAGTCTGTTTAATGAAAGTAGGTAGATTTGAATTCATAGATTAGACAGTTTAGAGAGTAGGAGGGAAAACAGATATAGACACCCTCACCATTGTATCCTAGTAACATTATCATCACTGAGAGATGTAGAGAAGAACCCATGTATAGGAGAACTTGAGTTAATATATGAAGCTTTGACTCAGATTTCATGGTGTTATGATGCTTATTGTTTGCATTTGATGAATGGTATGTTTACAGTTGTTTTATTCTCTCTTTTATGCATTTGTTTCAATGTTGGGTCAAATGTGTGATTTCATGTTAAGTGTATGAAGTATAATAGAGGAGAAGAATGAGTTTCAATTGTTTCTCTTCCTGAGAGTTCCTGGAAAGAGTGCAGTGAAACATCTGCAAGGTGTGCGTTGACAAGAGTCTGAGCTTTATCTCAGAAAGCTCAGGAGAGATACTGTTGTTCTCATACCAATAGAAGTGTAGGTGAAGCACAGAGTCGTGCAAGGTGTGCACAGGCTGGTTGAAGCCTTAGAATTTATTAACTAAGGTGAAGGTGGAAGGATTGTTGTTGCAAAGAGTGCACAAAGTCGAGGACTCAAATAACTAGAGGTTATTTGAAAGGTTTCCGCAAGGAGTGTGATCAAGATATCTCTTGGAGACTTAAGTTCACAAGTGAAAGCTCAGGAGGGTTAGTACCTTTGAAGAGTCCAAAGGAAGATGGGGAGTGAAATCATCACACAGAAGTTAAGTTCGATGGAAGGACACCAAGTCAGTTTGGCCAGAGATTCTTGAGGAGTGAATCGAGCGGTCAGAATTCTCCGTGGAGAGCTCATGAAGTCGCGAGGACCATAGGATCCAGTGGAGCCATATGGATGGTGAGAACCCTTCGTGAAGGAAGTGTGAAGTTGTGAGAGTTATTGGATTTGGTAGAGTTGCAAGGTGATTAGAGGCCGGTGAAACCCATCACCTTAGGATCCAGGATCAACATGAGCTATTGATCATGCTTTGCATACATCGTTGGATCATATCGTGAACTCGGGGTTCGTAAGTTTGGAGGCTAGACCAATTTTCTTGGTTTGCACGAAGTTCTGAGTTGTGAGGAATAGAGAAGGATATATAGACCATTGGATCCAAAAACACAGGAGAACCATTGGATCAGAATATCCGCGTGGTATCACGCACTCAAGGGTTTAGGGTTTGAGAGAGTTTCTTTTCAACTATAGAAGTCATGAAGTTCCGAGCGGCGAGGGCTCGTGCGAACACATGGCACATCCGGTTGGTGGGGACAGTGTGGTTGACAAGTGGCATAGTAATAGCACACAGAGAAAGACGAAAGCGAGTGATAGGTGGTGGACACATGTCTCCTAGGAATGAGTCAACTATTGATGACTTATCGTGTCTCGGGGATTCGAGAAGGAGGAGCACAAGGGCTCAACACTCCAACTTGAGAAGTTGTGAGTTGCGAGGGGTGCTATAGTTAGTCCCTAGCTAGTGGTCATTAGTAGAGGTGCTAGCAAGGAGAAACCATAAACGTATCGACACCTCGGGTATCGGAGGTTTGGAAAAGAGGAGTCGAGGAACTTCGACTCACGAACTTGCAAGTTGCGAGTTGCAAAAAGAGCTTACACTAAGGCCGGGTTGTGGTCGTGTGGAGGCAAAGACTCACACTTGGTGCATGTGGTGTAGGTAGAGTTTTCATGAAGGACCTATGGATTGGATTTTTTGAAGGTTTCAGCAGGGAACCGAAGGAGTCACTTCGACTCGTGCATAAATTAGAACGATCTTGTGTGGATCTCGGCCCGAGGGCAGGGGGTCTATGTGCGTTAGAGTGGTATCAGAGCTTGAGTTTGTCTGTATATTTCAGGCAGAGTGAGGTAGAGGAAAAGGAGTAGTCTGATACCATCAATTTGGTATTAGAGTTGCAGAACAAGTTCTTTACTTTCTGTAGCAGAGAAAAGAGGAACATTTTACAGTCAGGCCGCCGAGAAGAAGAGACAGACCAATGCCAATTCTTGATCTAGAAAGAGAAATAAAAATGCGTGAGTTACGTGCCAAGCTTGATTCCATGGAGACAACACAGAGTCACACAGTTGACACTAGGGATATTAGCGAGGCTGAAAGTGAAAATGAAGTTGGAAACGAAGGAGAAGAAGTTGTAGTCGAAGATGTTGCAGATGAACACCTATTCAGGGTTGTTGCAAGGATAGGTGCCAGAGAAAAAATGGACATTCCAGTGTATGAAGGAAACTTAGATGTTGAAGAACTTCTAGACTATATTAGATCTCTAGAAAAATACTTTGACTATGAGGATGTCGAGGAAGACAAGAAGGTCAAACATGTTGTTACTAGACTTAAAGGGTATGCAACACTATGGTGGGATGAACTGTAGGCTGACAGACGCTACAAGGGAAAGTAGAAAATCAAAAGCTGGGATAGAATGGTTGCAAAGATGAAAGCCAAATTTATACCCAGGGATTATCAAATCACCTTTTTTCGGAGGATGCATAATTTGAGATAGAAGCTGATGTCAGTGAAAGAATACATTGAAGAATTCTATAGCATAAACATTAGAGTAGGTCATCGAGAAAGAAATGATGAAAAAGTTTCCAGGTACATGAATGGTCTGCGATATGACATTCAAGATGAGATGAGCATGATGACCATTTAGACTGTGGAAGATACTTATCAGATGGATTTGAAAGCTGAAGAGAAGTTGAGCCGAAAGCAAGGTCAAAAAGGCCGGGGTAGAAGTCAAGCCCAAGGCAAAACAGTTTCCCAAGATAGAATTCAAAAACCTAAAGAAGAGGGGAAGAAACCTCAAACTCAATCTGAGAGGGGAGGAAGATAACAAGGAGGGTAGTACGATGATATAAATATTTTCCCTTGAGCCAGAGGAAGAGGAAGAGGTAGAGGAGGTGAAGTGAAATGCTTTATCTGTGGAACAATATGACATAAATCCTATGAATGTCCAGATAGGAAGAAAGATGGTGGTGAAACTCACATTTTCAAAGCGCAAGGATGGAATGTTGAGGTAGAAGACGCTAAGGGCAGAAGATCCTTAATGATGAGGAAATTTCTCTTAAATCCAAAGAAGGAGGCAGAGAACCCAGTCCAAAGAAACAGTCTGTTTAGGACTGCTTCCAAGACTAAAGACATAGTATGCAAGATCATAGTGGACAGCGGTAGCACAGACAATCTTGTATCTACGGAGATCGTAAAAAAGCTGGAGCTGGAGACTGTTGTACATCCGAGCCCATACATAGTTTCGTGGATACAAAAAGGACATCAGGTAAATGTCACTAAACAATGTTTAGTTGAATTTAAAATAGGAGGATATAAAGATGAAATATTATGTGATGTCATTCCCATGGATGTTTGTCATCTATTGCTGGGTAGACCATGGAAATATGACAAAAATGTAGTTCATGATGGGAGAAAGAACACATACACCCTGGAGAAAAATGGTAGGACTCACATGTTGCTACCGATTAAGAACCAAGAAGTGAAAACACAGATGAGCAACATTGTACTTCTCATGAGTGGGAAGGAACTTTTTAATGAGGTTAAGAAGAAGGAAGACACATAATTTATTGTGGTCAGGAAGCCCAAAATTGTTTTAACCAGTACGAGAATAGATGATTTACTAGAGGAAATCCAGAAGATGCTGGAAGAATTTGCTGATATAGTAGTGGATGAACTACCTTGTTCATTTCCACCTATCAAGAGTATAAGCCATCATATCGATCTTATACCTGGAGCCAATTTACCGAACAAAATAGTGTACAGGTTGACGCCACAGGAACATGAAGAAGTTAAGAGACAGGTCCAGGACTTAATGGACAAGGGATTGATTCGGGAGAGCTTGAGTCCATGCGCCATTCCGACAGTGCTCAGCCCAAAGAAAGATGGAGGCTGGAGAATGTGTATAGACTCAAGAGAAATCAATAAGATTACCATCAGATACAGATTCCCATTACCAAGGATGGATGACTTGATGGATTGCTTGAGTGGGGCAAAGTTTTTTTCAAAGATTGATTTGAAAAGTGGATATCATCAGATTAGAGTGAGAGAAGGTGATGAATGGAAGACAACATTCAAGAAAAATGAGGGGTTTTATGAATGGTTTGTCATGCCATTTGGCTTAACGAATGCACCCGATACTTTTATGAGATTGATGAATGAAGTCCTAAAGGATTTCATTGGGAAATTCGTCATTGTATATCTTGATGATATATTAATTTTCGGCAGGATAGAAGCAGAGCACTTAAAGCATTTAGCTGTAGTGATGAGGAGATTACAGCAAGAGAAATTGTTGATCAATGTGAAGAAATCATCATTTATGAGAACAAAACTCATTTATTTGGGTTTTTTTATCTATGCAAATGAGTTGAAAATGGATCTAGAAAAGGTAAATGCAATTAATAATTGGCCATCGCCAAAAAATGTGTTTGAAGTTCGAAGATTCCATGGTTTGGTAAGTTTCTATAGGAAATTCATTTGAAATTTCAGTGGAAGTAGTGCACCAATGATGGATACGGTGAAGAAAAGACATAAATCTTTTCACTGGATAGAAGAAGCAGAGAAGAGCTTCAATCTGCTGGAGAAGAGGATCACTGAGCAACCAATTCTCGTTTTGCTAGATTTCAGCAAGACATTCTAGGTTAGGTGTGATGCGAGTGGATTTGCAATTGGAGTGGTCTTGAGCCAAGATGACAGGTCAATCGCATATTTCAGTGAGAAACTGAATGAAGCAAAGATTAAGTACTCAACATATGACAAGGAATTCTATGAAGCCATACAAGCACTAAAGAAATGGAGACATTATTTGGTTCCTAAAGAGTTTGTTTTGTACAGTGACAATCATGCTTTACAATTCGTGACTCAACATGAGAAGTTGAAACAAAAATATGCTAAATGGGTTGAATTCATGCAGAATTTTACTTTTATGGTTAAGCATATTTCTGGAACTGCTAACAAAGTTGTTGATTCTTTGAGTAGAAAATGTTTTCTTATGCAGGAATTCAGAGTCAAGACTTTAGGTTTTGATAACCTCAAAGAAATGTACAGGGATGACCTAGATTTTAAGGAAGCATATGAGGCATCTGAGAATCCAGTTCTTAGGGACAAGAGCCAATGGACTGAATACATGATCTAGGATGGATTATTGTTCAGGGGCAATCAACTATGTATTCCAAAATGCTCCACGAGGGAGATTTTGCTGAAGGAAAAACACAGTGGAGGATTGGTTGGGCATTTCGGTCATGACAAGACGTTCTCAAAGTTGAATGGCTCATATTTTTGGCCAGGGATGAGGAAAAATGTCAAGAAATTAGTGGATAGGTGCAGAATTTGTCAGCACACGAAAGGAAAAAGACAGAACACAGGATTATATCAACCATTACCCATACCTGAAAGGCTATGGGATGCAGTGAGCATGGATTTTATATTGGGACTGCCAAGAACACAAAGAGGATGTGATTCAATCTTTGTGGTAGTCAAAAGATTTTTAAAAATGGCACACTTCATACCATGCCAGAAAACCAGCGACGTAACTCATATTGCGAGCCTATTTTTCAAGGAAGTCGTCAGACTTCACGACTTTCCAAGGAGTATCATTTATGATCAAGATACCAAGTTCATTGGACATTTCTGGAGGATCTTATGGAAGAAGTTGGGGACACGTTTGTCTTTTAGCTCAGCAAATCATCCTCAGACGGATGGATAGACATAGGTCGTAAACAAGATCTTGGGAGATTTGCTGAGGAGCTTAGTGACTAAACACCACAGTCAATGGGATCACATTCTTCCATAGGAAGAATTCTCTTATAATGATTCGCTTAACAGAAGCACAGGGCAGAGTCCATTCCAGATTGTATATGGAATGTAGCCAAGGTGATTTTCTGAATTAAAAGATTTGGAACAAAATGAGTTCAGGAGTGCTAGTGCAAAGGACTTTGCAGAAGGAATGAAGGAGCTGCATAGCTGAATCAAGGAGCGACTGCAGAGTTCAATTCAAGAATACAAGTGGAGAGCAGATCAACACAGGTGATAACTTCAATTTGAAGTTTGTGATTTGATTCTTGCACATTTGAGGAAGGAGAGGTTCCCAAGGGGAACATATAACAAACTAAAGATGAAAAAGATTGGACCGTGCAAGGTCATGAAGAAATTTGGGGCAAACACATATGATATTGAACTACCCGATGGGGTCGGAATCTCACCGATATTCAATGTTGCAGATTTGTACCCTTACAGAGTTGAATAAACAGGAGCAGAGGAGGAACTAAAAGAGATTCGGTGGACAAAACAAATGCCTGTTGCTGAAAAGCCACATATGTAAAGCATAATTGACAAGAGGATTAGCAGAAAAACTAGGAGGAAAGAATATTTTGACTACTTGGTGAAATGGAAAGGACATCCATTTGAAGATGCCAGTTGGGAGGATGAAGCAGAAATACATAAGCATGGAAATACTGTGCAAGAGTTCATGAACAGGAGTTCATGAAAATTTTCAAGCGAGGGAGTATGATGCATGAGCATCGTAAGCGGCCAGCCAAGCAGGCATAAAGGCAGAATATAACTGGAAAAGTGCAGCACACATTTTTCACATTTTTGAAATGTTTTTCAAAAACATTAACGAGAAGATATTAATGTAGTAGTTAAAGGAAGCGTACTTTCATATTGTAAACAGATCTTGAGCAATTTTCTCTCATCTTCCGGATGTAATAGACATTAAGTCTGTTTAATGAAAGTAGGTAGATTCAAATTCATAGATTAGACATTTTTGAGAGTAGGAGGAAAAACGGATATAGACAACCTCACCATTGTATCCTAGTAACATTATCATCATTGAGAGCTGTAGAGAAGAACCCATGTACAGGAGAACTTGAGTTGATATATGAAGCTTTGACTCAAATTTCATGGTGTTATGATGCTTGTTGTTTGCATTTATTGAATGGTATGTTTACAATTGTTTTATTCTCTCTGTTTATGCATTTGTTTCAATGCTAGGTCAAATGGTGATTTCATGTTAAGTGTATGAAGTTTGATAGAGGAGAAGAATGAGTTTCAATTGTTTCTCATCTTGAGAGTTCCTACAAGGAGTGCAGTGAAACATCCGTAAGGTGTGCATTGACAAGAGTCTTCATTTTATCTCAGAAATATCAGGAGTGATACCATTGTTCTCATACCAGTAGAAGTGCAGGTCAAGCACAGAGTCGTGCAAGGTGTGCATAGGCTGGTTGAAGCCTTAGAAGTTATTAATTAAGGTGAAGGTGGAAGGACTGTTGTTGCAAAGAGTGCACATAGTTGAGGACTCAAATAAATAGAGGTTATTTGAAAGGTTGCCACAAGGAGTGTGAGCAGGATCTCTCTTGGAGACTTAAGTTCATAAGTGAAATCTCAGGAGGGTTAGTACCTTTGAAGAGTCCAAAAGAAGATGAGGAGAGAAATCATCACGCATAAGTTAAGTTCGGTGGAAGGATGCCAAGTCAGTTTGGCCAGATATTCTTGAGGAGTGAATCGAGCAGTCAAAATTCTCTGTGGAGAGCTCGTGAAGTCGCGAGGACCGTAGGATCCAGTGGAGCCATATGGACGGTGAGAAGCCTTCGTGAAGGAAGTGCGATGTTGCGAGAGTCATTGGATTTGGTAGAGTTGTAAGGTGATTAGAGGCCAGTGAAAACCATCACCTTAGGATCTAGGATCAACGTGAGCCATTGATCGTTCTTTGCGTATGTCATTGGATCATATCGTGAACATGGGGTTCATAAGTTTGGAGGCCAGACCAATTTTCTTGGTTTGCGTGAAGTTTCGAGTTGCGAGGAATAGAGAAGGAGATCCAGACCATTGGATCCAAAAACACGAGAGAACCATTGGATCAGAATATCCACGTGGTATCATGCACTCAGGGGTTCGGGGTTTGAGAGAGTTTCTTTTCGACTACAGAAGTCACGAGTGCCGAGCACCGAGGGCACGTGCGAACACATTGCACATCCGGTTGGTGGGGACCACGTGGTTGACAGGTGGTGTAGTAACAACGCCCAAAGAAAGATGGAAGCAGGTGATAGGTGGTGGACACACGTCGCCTGGGAAGGAGTCAACTATTGTTGACTTATCACGTCTTGGGGATTCGTGAAGGAGGAGCATAATGGCTCAATGCTCCAACTTGGGAAGTTGCAAGTTACGAGGGCTGCTAGAGTTAGTCCCTAGCCAGTGGTCATTGGTAGAGGCCCTAGCAAGTTGAAACCATACCCGTATCGACACCTCGAGTATCAGAGGTTTGGAAAAGAGGATTCAAGGACCTTTGGCTCATGAACTCATGAGTTGCGAGTTGCGAAAAGCACTTGCGCTAAGGTCGGGTTGTGGCGTGTGGAGGCAAAGACTCACACTTGGTGCATGTGGTGCAGGTGGAGTTTTCATGAAGGACCTGTGGATCGGATTCATTGAAGGTTTCAGTAGGGAACCAAAGGAGTCACTTTGACTCATGGAGAAATTAGAATGATCCTATGCAGATCTCGTCCTGAGGGTAGGTGGTATGTGTGTGTCATGCTAGCTCCATGTTGCTCTCAACTGAACCTTTGAAGCATTCCTTATACGCAATACTTGTAGCACTTTGCCTTTGCGTCTTGACACCTTGACCCATGGAGGAATTTTCCCGAGTGTCCTTTCCCTGCACATGTCCCCTTACTCTGAGCATTAGTGTGTTCCTTGTGCTTGGAACTAGTATGCTTGTGACACTCGTTCCTCCTTTGTAATGTACAATTCTTTTATTATTTTTCAAGCTTTCCAAAATTATTGAAAAAGACAAAAAAATCAAATATACCCCAAAAAGAGGACAGGAAAAGTATTTTATTTTTATGAAAGCACACTGAGTCTACCTTGGACAAAGCACATCCTTCTGTTTGTTCGTCAAACTTTTGGATTTGAAATGACCTTAGGAAGTTGTTCTTTCTACATAGCAATGTGTCCTCCTCTGTTTGGTTATTCTTCCAAACACATGGAGAGTTTGCATTTTCTCCTGCATCATAGACTTATGTCAATGTCATGTTGCCTGAGTCTAATCATTTGTCATGCTATTTTCCAAGGGAAGTTTTACCCAACTTGAGTCCGCCTCTCTACAGTTTTTCTCTTTCCCTCATGCCCGACCATCCCCAAAAGTCTAATCAAGTCCTTGTTCAAAATCACTGAAGTTCTCTGCCTGATCACCGAGATCCTTTTGTTTTTTCCCCGACGAGTAATCGAAGACCTATGGGTAGTGAAATCGTACAATCATATTACACTCCTAACTGAGTTTTGAATATCTTGAAGTTGTTGCTCGAGCTCTGAAGGCCTCATCTCCAGCCATCAAGCGTCATTGGATTCTTGAAGATGGATACATTACATATATTTGATTTTGAGATGTAGATCCACTATGTATTTCTCGTGAATACACTTTATATAATTATATGACATGGATCTGCACTGTATTTGATTGGAAGCCATGATTTATTTCATCTCGAGCATGGGTATGCCCGCCTCGGTGAGACAATTATTATTTTTCCAGATGGAACCTCTCGAACTCTGGTACCGGGCTCACTCGCTTTGTACGTTGGTGAATATTTGTAATGTATTTCAGCCATCAGATGCTCCTCTGACCTCACACATTAGGGGGAATCTATTATAACCCTAAATTTCACCATACATGCATACCTAGAATTAGACCCTCTTACTTACCATTTTTGTGAAGCCATCACTGAGCAACTCTTTTTAAAAACACTATTTTTGAAGATGTGCGTGCCCTGCACCACTATTGCTTGCGTATGTATGCTAGCTGCACCAATACTGACTGCGTATGTATGCTAGATGAACCATTACAGCCTGCGTATGCCCACAAAGGTTGCAAAAAATAAAAAGTTCCGAGGCATTTGTTGAGATTACGGGCTATTGGGTAGTTTCCAAACTAATCCACCACCTATAGCACATCACCCAACTGAATAACTATTCTTTTTTCATATAAAAGGAGGTGTTGGGGTCTCATTCCAATGTTAAGCATAAGAACACTGAAAATATGCCCATTTCACTTTCCCCCCTTGCCCCAAGAATTTGCAGCCACATTATGAGTTTTGAGCCAGAATTCCCTATTCTTTCCTTTTTCCTCATTCATAAGCTTATGTCATTTCCCTGGAGATAATTGTGAGAGGAGAAATATATGTCGAAGCAGTTGGATCTTGGTGAAGAGGATCCCAGACCAAGTTCGAGGAGCAGTCACCGATCTCATTTGTAAGTGACTTTGTGAGATTAATATAAAGAAGTACTTTTTCTATCCCACCATATGATGTGTTCAATATCTATGCTTGATTTACATTTTATTATGACATCTAACCCACTAATTCATATATAAGATACATGTTCGTAGTTCTTTGTTTGTCTGTTTATGAATACAGGTTGGCCTTGGGAGGAGATTTGTAGTTGAGGAACAACCGAACGCAAAAGGATTGACACTGGACGTGGAGTTTAAGGTAGAGCTACTGAATCCTTATACTTTTTATTTTATGCATGAATGTGGTGTATTGTCGGGGTAGTTGTTAAAAGTAGGAGACTTTAGACAGTTAGCTCTACCTACATGTTGAACCCTAGTGTAGTCCATAGGGGGGTTTTCCTGCTATAGCATTTACATAGTTAACCAGTACCGTTGGACAACTCAGATCCAAGTTGTGTCTATAGGTTAATTATGAATAATAGTTATTACTGAAATTTCTAGCTAAGCCTAATTATAAGGCTCTAAGAATTCACTATAGGAAACATTTGTTTCTCAGAGAGAACTTAGATATTTGTGAATTTTGAAGCATGAATGAGCTTGTGTAATCCCTCGAACCTTAGTTTGTTGAAATTACTAAGACAACTGAGAGGGGCGGGTGAATCAGTTGTTACTGTGCTTAAACAATTTTATGCCTATTAAAATATTATTAATCTTCTCCAAGTGATCATCAAGATTATGCAAGACATGAACAACATAAATAATAAACATGAATCACACATATGAAATACACAGAGATGGATATTCATGAGGAAACCCATAAAGGGAGAGAACCTTTTCTTCTTAGAATGATAGGCAGTGTTTTATGTTCTGTACATCATCTATCTTTGAGCACCAACTCAAAATGAGTTTACAACCTCTTCTTTAACAATATGTAACTTGTAGAGAGCACCAACCCTCAAGATTCTCTATCACCCACTAGAAAGAAGAATATTTTATCCTTATGATCTCCAACACCACTGGATGGAATCACCTACTTCCACTTATAAAAGCATCAACTTGCACACATAAAACTCTTCGTTTTCTCTAGCACCACCCTACCACCCTGTTTTCTAGCCACAACTAGATGGAAGTTACAAGTCCCAATATTCAAGCACCAATTTGAATAACAAAGGACCAAAGTCCTCCCTAACACCACCCTACCACCCTGATTATGAATCTTTTCTTGAATAATACATTACAACAATACATATATGTCAATGCTTATGATCTCTTCTTTGTTCTTCAATTCTTCTCTACTTCTTCCTGTTCATGCTTGGCTCCACTTACTGTCTCTTTCCATATGATCTTTCTCTATTCTTCTCATTCTCTTAGGTTCTTGTACATTCTTCTCTTTTCATAATTTCTTCTTTGTCCAGCTTCTATTATTCATCTCTATATTTCTTCTTACACTGTTCATACTCTACATGTCATTTCTTACAGTTCAACTCATTTTACAGAGAAAACGGGAACCCCACTCTATCAAACATATTTCTTACAGTTCAACTCATGATTAATTATAATTCAAATCTCAAAACTCCCAAGAACAACATCTCCAATGCCCAATAACAATGATTCAATTAGCATAACTAAATCGTATCTGGTCACAAAATCACACAATGAAATAGTAACCCTTCGATCAGATTATCGATTTAATCAACACTGTTGGATTGTCCATAGATTTGAGCGATTGATATCTTGTTGGAGGATGAATCCAGAGATCAATGGTTCAAATTACATTGGGTCCTTGCGAACTAGCACCGAGAAAAAAATTTCTCTCCACGTGACCACTGGCTGTGACCACTCTCCAACCAAGAAGGTGCTTCATGAATTTGCACATTGGATATTCTTCTGCGAGTCACCTCTATTCTCCCAACTTCCCATTTATGAATTGGGTCCCATTGTGCCTCTTTTGTCACCTAAATGAGAAAAACAAAGGTTCTTACAAGCTTAGTTGGGTTAGCTAAGCAAGACAACCGTGAAGGAAAGGGTTAGAAAAAGAAACATAAAAGACTAAGCTAAGAATTAAAATAAGAAATGAAAGAACAACTAAACTATTGAGCATAAGGACATAAGAGCAAAAAACCAATAAGACTCATGTCACCAATGGCAAGGATTATATTAGTGAAAAGAAAACACCAAGAAGAAAGAGGACTTTGGGTCCCTTTTTCCTCCAAGGGAGGGCTCTTGGACCCCCACAACTAAGCTCTTCTTACAACTTTGAAAGAAATGGTGAAAGAATCCCAAGCTAATCCACTCAAGAGGTGAGATGGATTGCCCAAATGTAATGATGCTAGTATGCTCTTGATGA